>RJWT010044593.1:0-11759 GCA_004365215.1 Cuniculus paca
AAAAAAACTCCATATTTACCATATTGCATACCGTTATCCTTCCTATACATGCTCAGACTGTCAACCCCATGCCTGTAAATTCAACCTAACAATACAATCCTTCAGGTGCTTTTTGTACCTCAATTGCTGTTAGCTCAGGTTGACCTCCAAACCAGCTGGTGGCTTATGGGGTGAGAGGGTTTGGTGATTTTCAGTCTGCGTGCTGGTAGGCTTACAGGAGACACTGACTTCTTTCTCTTCCTGGGTCCCACACGGTCTGCACAACTTATCAGAAAGGCTGGCTAGTTGGATCCTTGATTGACTCCTCAAGGTCCCAGCATGGCTGATTCTCAGGAGTTTCTGGTTTTTCCTTGTCTTCCTGGGTCCTGCAGGATCTGCATGGCTTACCAGGAAGGCTGGCTAGTTGGATTCTTGATTGACTCCTCCCATTCCCAGCATGGCTGACTCTTGGGAGTTTCTGGCTTTTCCCTGGAAATTTCTTTTAAGTGTGAAGGTATACTGGTCTTATGACTTTTTCATTTTGCGCTTAGGAATTTAACGAAGGAAAACGAAATAAAAATAAAAGTTTGCACATGAGTGTCAATAGTGGCTTTGCTTGTAATACCCAACTGAAAGCAATATTCTAAATACCATTATGAAGGGATAAATGAGATGTAGTCTGTCTTATACTGGAATACTTTGGAACAGGGAGAAGGGATGCACTCCTACTACTTCTGTGGATGTATCTCAACATTAATACTGAGTACAAGAAGCTGGTCACAATAGCGCACACCCCACAAGACTTCATGTGCATCAATTTCTGAAAACTGCAAACCGACAGAAAGGGACAAGCATGTCAGCTGAGAGGAAGGAGGCACTGTCTTGACTGAAATACCACAAACTCCTGTCCTTTTTACTGCATGTTTGCAGGTTTTCTTGAATAAATATTGGTTCCCTGTGGTGATATGTTAAGACCATTTCTGCAGGCGTTAAAGGACATTCTTATTTTTGTTTTGTAATCATTTTCACCAGTTTCACTGGGGAGTACACGTGTAGCTCTCCTGATGCTTTTATGCCAGAATTCAATTCTTTAGTGGTCTATTTAACATCATTTCACCAGCATTGAGTCTATTTTTTTAAATAATAAAACCTCTTAATTGATTGTCAGCCTGTTTTCAGATAATTCTCAGTTATTTCACTGAGAAAGCTATATCGATTTTTTCCTAGTTCTCAGTATATTCACATTAAAAAAGCAATCTAATTCATTTACTAAGATTTTTAGCAGCAGTTTTCTTTCTTCTTTCCCTTTTTTCCTCCCTCCTTCTCTCCCTTCTTTCCTTCCTTCCTCCCTTTTTTGTTTCTCATTATAAGACTTTCTAATTAGAGCTTTGAATTTAAATTTTTACAACTGGAAAAGAAAGGAAAGGAGAGGCACAGACCCTGTATTTTGTGTCCCCCCAGCGAGATGCCCTCACCACATAGGTCACAGTACAGCTTTTCTGCATGGAACCTGACTAATCTTGACCATGGTCAACTGTGGTATTTTGACAATTGGTGGTCAGCTTGTAACACCCAGCTGAACTAAATCAGCATGGTGCTGGGTGTGGAGGGCCCACACAAGAATTGTTGCCAACAACATAAAAAAAGGGAGAGCTGGAGAAAAAGAGTGTGGTGTTGTTGGTTCTCCTGTTGCCATTGGCTCCCTGGAGGAGCTCATCAAGCTTCTTTCCTGATATGAACTCAGCTGTTCTCATCATGAGAGGAGCTCGGGACCTCTTTATTGCTGAGAATGGTTGTGGTACTGTTTGGTGGGGTTCTGCGCCTTACTTTGAGTGTTGCTTCTTGGCAGCAGTGGAGATCCTTCAGCCTTCTGGCGCAGACTTTCTACCTTCCACCACTGACCTTTGGACCTTCCCAGCGCAGGTTAATGAAACAGATTTTTGTGAGACATTGTTGTGAGTGCTAGATCTTCAGAAAGACTCATGCAGGATGTTGTCATGGGATCCAGGCCCTCAGCTGGATTCCTTGGGGTCTTTAGTGGGTGGACAGATTTCCTGCACCTTTTGTGTTTGAATCTTTGGGTGACTATTATAAAATAATTCTAAACTGGGTGTGGTGGCACACTCTTGTAATCCCAGCACTTGGGAGGCTGAGGCAGGGGGAGCCTACCAAGTTCAAGACCAACCTGGGCTATAAAGTGAGCTCAAGACTAGCCCAAACTGCATAGTAAGACCCTGTCTCAAAAAGACAAAATAAAGTAAAATAATTCTATAAATTATGTGTCCTGTATTAAATCGTTTTCCTTACAAGCCCTGACTATAACACCAACCATCTTCAGCATGCATGTCTACCACCCATGTGCTATTTTTCCCCAGTGAATGTGAGCACAGCATGGCCTATAGCAGAACATCCCTCATCTCTATTGCATTGAATTCATTATTATGATTCTACAACTGAGTTTTATTCCAAAGACTCTTAAACATGCCATTTTTATGTGCACTGAACCTCCACATATACTGCCTACATTGAAAGAAACTATATTTACTGTTCATTCTCTGATTCTTTTTTGGAAAGTCAGAGGTAAAGTGGGAGTTCAGATACATGCATTTTTATGTGCACATGGGAAATAAATTCATTGAAAAAGTTATAAATACGGAAAATATGCAACAGCTCCTACTTCTAATTTTCTAACCATGGGATCAGAACATATGATAAGCACCATTGTACCAGTTTGAAAGACAGAGTCTGTGCTCGTGAGAATACTACCAATGTGAAGTATATAATTTATTGAGTACGTACTATTTTCTAAAGCAAAGACGAAGTAAGGGACTAAATAGTTTAAGTAAAATAATTAATCATACTTAAATAATTGCTTAAATCATTTAATTTTTGCAAACATGTGTGGCACAAGTTGTGATTACCATCTTTTTAATAGATGATCAAACCACAGGTAAGAGATTTGTTAATGCAAAGCTGAAGCACATTGTATGTCAATAGAAGCTAAGAGGAATAGCAAGGACTTCAAGACACTATTCTTCTTTAAGTGACAAAGTTATACCTATTGAGTAATCTCTCAGTTCCATCGACAATGATAGTGAGTATGTGTATATGTGTGTGCACTTGCATGATATGTAGTCGCACAGTGTGTAAGTTTGTGTATTTAAATACATACATCACAGCTGCATAATATATTTACAATTGTTCATGGCTAAAAAGAGGGACAAAGGACAAATACATAAAGTGAAAAAAGCTGAAACCATGAAGCAAAGCAATTTTTTTATTTATGTATTAATGAATTGAGTCATATTATTATCCTCCTACTGAAAAGAAGTTGGCTGTAAAATCATGTAGTATAAATCAAACTTTTCTAATTAAATTCCAATAAAAGTTGACACTATTTTATCCCTTAAAAAACTAATAAATTAATTAAAAGAAATGAACTGCGTATTTTTCAAAACTTACTGAAATGCATATTTTATGGCAGTACAACAGTATTAATGAGATGTGTGAGCTAATGTCAATGAGATAACTGATATTTCATTTTGTCTTCTAAGTTGTTCATGTCCAATATATTTGAAAAGCAGAATCATGCAGACAATTTTCTTAGCTTTCAAGCTAAAGCTACTTAGCAGTTCCTGTTGAGGTCATGGTCGGTGCAGCCTGAGAAGTTTTCATGACAGTTTTATAGTTTAAATTATGGTGAAACTCTGACATAACTCTTTAAAACAATCACTATATAAAACAATTTCTTTAAAACAAAATGAGGTTCCTAAAGATCACATTGCACATGACTTAAATTTAAATAATCTTTAGTGGTTTGCCAATGAACGTAAAAACTAGAAGATGACAAATCATCAATTAAATAGTAGAGCTAAGTTTCAGAATTGAAAAAATATACTGCTATACCCACAGTGTGAATTTATTACATTTTCATTGTTCCTTTGACTCTTAATTATTTTACAAATGATAAATATGCTGTGCCAGCCCTGGGGAGTTGGTGTAAGTCACAATTCAAAAGCCGCAACTTATACTCTGGGAACGTGAAAAAATTGTTTGTAGTCTTATGATATTTTCAATATTCTTGTATAGAAGTCTTTTTGTTTCATTTGGTTATGACTCTTTTGTAAGGTATGTAGTTTAAGAAAGAACTTTTCTGAATGATTGGTATATATTTCAGCATCTAGGCCACTCAATATTCAGTTGGATTCATCACAAAAGGCAACATCTGCCCTCAAATTTTAGGAGAAAAGCAAAATTTAAGTACCATAATGAGCTCTATTATGCATTGAGTATGTCCTGTGTCTTGTACTGTATTTTGTGCTTTATATACATTCTTTGAATTTTAATGGTGATTTTATAAATTAAGGCGGGTATTTTTCCATTTTTCTAGTTACAGAAACAGATGCTCTGAGAGCACACATGATTTTTCTTGAATTGCTCCCAAATTTTGGCATGTTTGGGAATTGGAATAACTTCACAGTTTATCTTAAGCCTTTACTTGATAATGTGCACATTGTAGAGAAGGGGTCTTGTATTAGCCTGTTTTCTGTTGCTGCAACAAATTACCTGAGGCCAGATAACAATATGAAAAAGAGGTAGCTCTCACATGTAGCTCTCACATCTGAAGGCCCAAGGGCATGGTGTTGACATCTGCTTAGTGCTGGGGTGAGCATATAGGTGAGTATCATTGCACTGGTCATAGCACATGCTAGAGTGATAACATGGTGAGATGAAACAGGAATTCAGAGATTCTCAGGCCACACGTTTTCTTATAACAATTCTTGGGCAAACCAACTCACTTTCTGAAAGCAGCATTAATCTCACTAGACTGTGATGTTGCTAATAAGCTTAATCACTTTCCACCAGGTCTAAACTCAACTTTCCACCACCTCCAACACAACCACATTGGGGACTAGCTTCTCTCAGTTGAATTTTTGGAGGACACATGCAAACCGTGTCCGAACTGCAGCAGGTTTACTGAGGGGGAACTCCTCAAATATGCAGGGTTTTCTTTATGATGAACTTTAATGCAAACAGTTCCTTTTTTCCCCCATAGATGAAAAGCCTTGTTCTTGTCTTTCCAGGATCCTCTTCAGTAGGAAACAAATGACCCAGTGTCCCCCATTCAGCCTCACTAGCCTAAAGTTAGAATTGTGAAAGATGTATACAAAGAAGGAATTTGGAACACTTTATTTGTGCTCAGGATACTGAAAAGTGTTATAGAGCTTTCCAAATAAAAGGTTCCCATTCCATATAAAGTTACCTTCTTGCATCCAGAGAGACATCAAAATAGTTTCCATGATCCTGGATTCTGCCCCATGACCAAGCTCTATTGAAAGTTACATGAGAGTCTTTGTTAGGAGATATATTAAAGGGTGTCATTTGTAAATAGGAAGTGTCTCCCTTGCTGGAATATCTATTGCAAAGGAAACAATTTGATCACTCTTTTCTCAAACCAATATTCAATTTGTTAGCAAAATTCTGCAAGCTTCTTTCATCTATTTGCATTTCCATAGTATCCCTGCATTTCTGATTTTGCACGAATTATAAACCATAGATGGATAGCCAAAACATTTTGGTAATTATTTTCAATTTTAAGAATTGTTTTAATCTCTCAAGTAATTTCATGTTTTGAAGATATCTGTCATCATTTTTATAAAATATTCAAAGTACTGCTGGGTTACTATTTTAATGTATATGACATCACCAGAATTCACTTTAATAAAAAAGAAAGCCATTGAAACATTGGAATTCTTTATCTTTCTTGTTTCTGCCTATAAACTTACATACTTGGAGGGAAATATTGGAATTGTCAGAGCCCTTTTGTTATCATAGCCCCAATTTGGGGAGAAGTATTTAGTTGAATTATCATCAAAGAAGCAAGCTTGTAATAGATATGCCAGCAGAAGGAGTTCTGGGATTGGTTTACACCACTGTCATTAGTTGCAATGGAAGCTATTTGTGGAAATACATCCTATGTATATGAAGCCTCCCTGAAGGGGAATCCACAAATGTGAAAACTCATCATAGGAGGGTGATAACATGTCAACAGAAAATACCAAATGGTTGACTTTTTGAAATATATGTTTATTATAATGGAAGGCAAGAGAAAAAAGAGAAGTCCTCTTGCACTTCCTATGAGTGTCTAGTCGTGTCTATTTTAAATGCTTTCACAAACACCGATGGTAAAGTTCTTATGAAAAATATTTTCAGCTTTATTTTTCTAATGTCAGTTTAAGAATCTGAACACTTTTGGGTAATCTACACACATGATACTTGCATTCAAGATTTTAGGGATCAAGCACTCCATATGTAACTTAGTCTAATATGAGTCAAGATGCATAAATAATCAGATTTAAAACATGAATAATACCTAGAAAAAGGAATAATTATGTATGGGTGTGAGAAAGCAAAGAATAGCAAGGTACACTGTAGGCTATGACCAGAGAGTATGTCACCAAGTAGAAATGAATACAGTACAATTCATAAAGCTAAATCTTGAAAGTGCCCTTTATGTCCCTCAACAGATGAATGGATAAATAAAATGTATTTATAGCTGTGTACCAAATACCCACAGGGAGTGTAAACATTATTTAAGGTAAACATGAGATAATAGCAATAATAATAAAATAGGAAAAAAGGACTGAAAGATGGAGAGAGGAGGTGGGTGAGTAGTGTAGGGGACTCAAATGATCCAGCTGTGCTATATGCATGGACCTACTTCCTAAGATGAATGCAAAGCTCATGAACTGCAAACATGTACTAATAAAAATTTAAAAGTAAAGTATATGGGGTGAAATGATAACAATCACAACAATCAGAGTCACTAAGCCCTTACTGGGTATAAGACACTGAAATAAAGCTTGCTTCATGTGTATTAAGTCATTCCAAGTCCAGAAAATCTTCTGTGGAGGATCTTATCAAAACGTCATAGATAAGGAGAACAAAGCACAATTATATAATTGAGTCGAGATTTCAGATTTTATCCAAGTGATCGATAGAGTTGTCTGCTCAAGCTGTCTCCACTGGTTTCTACTGACTCTTCTACTAACTGTAATTGATTTCTACTTCCACCAAAGCGATAACAACAACAAAAAATATGTTTTTGCTAGGATCATAAGTGAACTGAGTATCATTCAATTTAATGAATACTTCTGAATTTTGAAAGAGAGGGATGCAGATTATGTTATATTCCTCTGAAGAGTATTGACAGTCATTGTTTATTTTAGAGGCAATCACCTTGAATTCATTCAACTATTTATCTGTATTGTGGGAGAAGTCAAAATTTCAATGCATTTCTTGGAATCTGTACCATTCAACCATGTTTTACTGGTTGGCAGAGATGTTGATAAAGTATAACTACAGAATTTAGAAGGCCTATCTTTGGCTTTCTCTTACTCTAGAACCCTTCTCACTTTTCCAGTGGCTATGGATGCTTCAGACTGTTCTGTTTTTTCATGCCAGAAAGACTGGGTATATTCTTTCAACTTCTATCCACTTTATGTAATACTGAATATGTCATGTTCTTAGACTAAAAGTATTAAATCTAGAAACATACCCAGGGCCTTTCTCTTTCTATAAATATGTATTTCTTTTTGTACTCTACATGCTTTCTATAATTTTTTCCCAGAGATTTTTAGATGTTTCTGTAAAGACTAAAGCAATGGAAAATTAACCTCATCCAAAGCAGAATTGTTGAAAGTAACTTTCCCAACCAACAATATCCTTTGTGAAATTCATGAAACAATTAACTATCAAAATTTATAAAGCCAAAAGTTTTTCTTTTCCTTCTCCAGGAAAAAGTCTGTATCATCTGCATGCATCATCAAGGAATTTTAGGCCTATAATAGAGAATCATACCAAGTATCTCCCTGTGAAATAAAAAAGGTGATAACAACAAAGAAATTGCATATTGAGATACATCATCGTTTTGAAATACTGACCTCAAATCTTTCCCAAACCAGCTGTCCAAATATTACCAGCACAGTCTTTCTATAAGACAAAGTGAATGTGTTGCACATCATTATGGTTTGTGTCTGGGTGGCCCCCCAAGCAGTCATGTAGGCAGCTGAGTCTGGCATTTGTGATGGGTTCATTGTTTAGCATTGCAATTGGCAGTGTGAGTGCTGCACCTGCCCGGGGGTGGAGCTGGTATGCAATATAGGGGAGGGAAGGAGGCATATTTTCTCCCTTTTTTCCCTTTTATTGTTTGTAATAAAACAATGAATGGCTGCCCCTCAGTCATGCCACCTTGACTTGGAGCCAGTCTAGCATGGACTGAAACCTCCAAAACCTGTAAGATAAATAAGGCTTTCCTTCCCTAATTTTGGGCATCAGGTATTTTGTCTCAACAATGAGAGGAAAGACACACATCCTGAAGGATAGGATTACCTTGTGATGCTCTAGCAGTGTATCAGATGGGCGCATTGGGAGTTGGGCTTAAAATGAGTCTTTCTGCATAAAAAATGTGATTAGGATTTGATTCAAATCATTAAAGCAATTGTTGAGAAGTTTGGGGAACAACAAGATGAGGGTTTTGAAGCAAAATTTTCAGTGGACCGTGGAGCATAGGAAACCATGGATATCTTCGGCTGAAGACTTGATGCTTCTTTTGGAGTGTTCCTGTCATGCAGAGTCTCACCCTTGAAGGCAGCTGGAACAAGAAAGTCACGCTGATGGACACAGAAATAATGAGGCCATGCCAGTTCAGGGAGTGAGGGCAGCTCCAGTTCCCAGTTCAGGTCACATGCAAGGGCCAGGTGTTCGATTTTCCTCCTAATGACATCACCTACTTCCCGTGGTGAGGAGGAACTGCTTCCAGATCTGCCATAGGAGAGGTGAAGGAAAGGACCAGAAAAACAATTGACTCCAATGAACAAGCAGGCTCAGACTGGGTTCCTACTCCTCTGCCTCAGTGACCAATGCAGCCACCCGCCAACCCATCCTCATGTCCCGAAGTCGTCTTTATCGTCTCTCCCCAGTAGTTATTTTGAATTTTTAGGCAGTATATTCCTTTAACATAAAATTAAAACATAACAAATGAAACAGACTGAGAGGATTAATACCTTCTAAGAAGCCCCTTGTTCTCTCCTGCTTCAAGCTGATGCTCTTCTGGTCAGTGCTGCTGTTCCTCCTGGACTCTTCCCACTGACCTCTGCCATTCTCTCTAGGAATGCACCTTTTTCATGTGTAAGTGTGTAGGTGTGTTGGGGAAGGTTTGCTTAGAGGATGTTACTCAGCACAGATAAGATTTTTTTCTCATCTCCACTTATATTTAAGGTAATTATGTCTTAGTTTGATCAAAACAGTCCTGTCTTATGCCAATTTATCATTATCAATTATCAATCTGTCTTCTTTCCCTGTCATATATGCTTTCAACTAGACAACACTTTAAAGTCACCATAAACATAATGCCCATCCACTATGATAGTAGAGATATTGCTCTATCATCAGAATTTTTTTTAACTCATTGCACAATGGTAGCTTAGTTTCCTCAGAAACTAGGAGAAAGATCATTTTCAGTGCTACCACATGGTGAAACACTGAAATCATTTCTCCTCATGAAAACCAAAGTAAATGTTGCCTGATTCTCTATAACCATGGTGCGAAAGATTATTACTGACCGTTATATGCAAACTATATAGTTGTGAGCTTACACTCAGGATATTAGATTGAGCAAATGCTCTTGCATCTTTTGGGAGTCTCCTTGGATCCTTATGACGTTAGCAACCATATTAGCAGATGAATAGATGTGTCAGCACCCCGACTGACTACGGATCATTTAGGTCTGTGTGGTATGTAAGGAGTGATGAACTCAACATGTATTTGCTGAAGAAACAGAATTGAGTGCTGTCATTTAATTAAAAAGTAGAAGCAGTGATTTGGTACTCAAGATGGCAAAAACTCGAGTGAGTTTAGTGAAAAATAAAGTACTTCAAAATTTAAAAGAATACAGCACATGGTTCAACTATCAGATTTAAACAGATTGAACAAGTTTGCTTCAGTGACTTTTCTCTTTCACTGGGGTCGGGGAGGGGCTTCCAACTTTCAGATCACCAAGTGTCTTCAACACTTGTATATTAGAGGTCAGAGGAAAGGGAATCTTAGTGCTGAGGGGAAGTCATCAGAGTTATCTTGGCAGCTAGAAAAATGTGAACAAGTGTGGTGACATTTACAAATCCTTTGATTGCAAGGGATGATTAGGTGACCTTGCAAAGAGAGAAACTTTCAGTGTTTCCCTTCAGAAAGTAAATTAGCTCTGGGCGCTATGTTGTCTACAGATAAATTCACACACACAAACACACACACACACACACACACACGTACACGAACATAGTAATACATAGCTCTATGGTCCTTAGAAGTGGTATTTGAACAAAGAAAAATAAAACTTGTTTAGTATTGCAATTTTTTTTTTTTTTTTTTTTTTGCGGCACCGGGGATTGAACTCATGACCTCGCGTTTGCTAGGCAGGCATTTAGGCCACTGAGCTAGATCCCCAGCCCTAGTATTGCAATATTTTAAATGATAGAACTTCAATAAATTATGAAATAGCACTGTATGAAAGTTTGCATTTGAAAGGCTAAAAGGATAGATTTTGTGGGTTTAGGCAATGCTGGGACAGCACAGAGGAAGACAAAACTGAGTTAAGAAGAATAATTTCTATAGTGTGACTTAGGTAATGATTAAATATGAAACAGAAATCCTGGCACTTTTTGTGTCTCTGGCATAAGGGACAATAGTAAGCAAGAGAAAAGAATCTATTACTATACCCACATGTACTGGTCAGTTTTCCCATTGTTGGGATAAAAAAAAAATACCTGATGTCAACCTAAAGGAAAATATATTTAATTTTTGGCTAACAGGTTCAAAGAGGGAGGACCATGGCCCAGATATAATACTTAAAGTCACATTTTCATGATCCACCCAGAGACAACCACAAGTGTGTGCTGTTAATCCCCTTGAGGCACACCAGCAAATCAGGTTAACAATTAAATGTACCCTTTAACCTGACTTTCTTCCTTATGAGTCTTCTACCTTCCACACGAATCCTTGCACTTTTCTTTTCACTTTACTATCTCTCTTGGATGCATACAGCTTGTCTAAACACACTTCCACGAAAATCTATACCAGTCATTCGATCTTAATCGTGATTAGAAAACAAGATTTTTATTACTCTAAGCCAATATTGGCATTTTAATATTTCTCAATTATGGCATAAAGAAGTCAGTGAAATTCTAGCATCCATTAAAACAATGGTAGAACATGGTATGGTAACATCAATTCCTAGACTTTAGAATGCTAGCACAATTTTATGTATTATACACAAGATCGAGTTCTCCCTAGAAAAAGCAGTGGTCCTGTTTGTCTTAATACTTGTGCTTTATCTCTTGCTAATTTGCATGAACTGTGACAAATTACTCACCCTCTCTGCTGGAGTGACCTCATTTGTAGTAACTCCAAGGTTGTCGGGGAATTAAAAGAGATCACACCTATGCACACCTGTCATTCACAGTTCACCAACTCACACATTCTCTTCCCATTCACTCCTAATTAAATTTATGTTTACAATAATAAAGCAGATAAGGAAACTTTTTAGCAGACTTCATCTTTTGGGACTTCAAAGAAATTCCCTGTTTGTTCGTATAATCTTGGTCAGCCTGGGAAACATTACATTTTAGTATTTCTGTGCCTATGTCAAAGATTTTGCTTTCTGCTTTATTCTACCAGTGTTTAATTAAAGTTTGTGGTCATGGATCAGAAAGTACACAACTGTTTTC
>RJWT010044594.1:0-11750 GCA_004365215.1 Cuniculus paca
ATGAAGGGAGGGAGATAGGGAGGGGGCCTGGAGCATCTCTGGTCCAGTGTTCAAAGGCTTTCTTTAAGATCAAGTTGTCACCAGACCCATGGCTGCCAAGGCACAGAGTATAGTACTCAGTTCAGTGAGGGTAAAGGTGTGCCTTTCAAAACTGAGAAGGGTATAAGGGAAATAAAAGTAAGCCTTTTGTAGCCAGCTGGAGGTTTGCGGCAGAAGCCTCTCTATGTGGGGCTCCCACAAGGCACAGCCACAGTTATTACCAAATCACAGGATAGAAAAGGACCCTGCATGGGCTGCCAGAAATCCTTTCCTGAAGTGTGGTTCTGTTTGGAACTGTGAGTGATGGGGCCCGTTGTGCTGTGATGTGGTGTGGTGTGTGTACAGCTGTGATCCGGGCACTCACTGGGGAGGTGGAGGCCAGAGGATGACCGAGAGTGAGTTTGAGGCAAGCCTCAGCCATAATGAGCTCAAGGGCATCCTTGGCTGCAAACCATCCCTAGGGTTAGGTCAGAAGTTGTTAACATTGAAGCCGGGCATGGTGGCGTGAGCCTGTAATCCTCTACTTGGGAGGCTGAGACAGGAGGATCACTGCAAATTTGTGACCAACCGGGGCTGTGTAGTGAGTTCGAGACAGGCCTGAACTACACAGTGAGAACCTGTCTCAAACTCAACCTCAAAAACAACAGAAACCCATGCACAATAAAGACCCACAGAAACACAAAGGTGTTAGCGTCTGTTACTTGGAATGTCAAATTATCTTTCAGAATACATAAAGCTGTTTTTGTAGTAGTTCGAAGAGGAATCATCCAGCAGTCGGGAGGCTGAGGCAAGAAGATCACTGCATGTTTGAGACCAGCCTGGGCTAAAAAGTGAGCTCAAGTCCAGCCTGAACTGAACTGCATAGCAAGACCTGTCTCAAAAAGATGAAGAAGAGAAGGAGGAGGAGCAAGAGGAAGAGGAAGAATCGTAGTCGGGCTGGTAAGACAACAATGAAAACACTGAGAGGGAATGAAACAGTGAACGGTGACTCTTCTGTGTGTCCTTTTCCGTTTTGGGGTCTTTTTTTTGTAGCACCGGGTGGGGGGGTGATTGAACTCTCGACTTCGCGCTCCTGCCAGGCAGGCACTTACACCTCTGAGCTAAATCCCAGGCCCTTGTGTTTTTGAGACAGGGTGTCACTATGCCGCTCACACCGGCCTTGAGCTCAGCCTCCCTCCCGAGTGCGGGGATTACAGGTGTGAGCCACCAGGTGCGGGGGTCCCTTCTCCTTCTTTCCTACTCTTCACGCGAACAGGGAGTGGTGCATGCTTAGCAACGGACAGTACCGCCGGCACAGAAGGTTGCGCGTTGCTTGACTGCCACCTCGCGACACAAGTAGGGACTCAGCCGTTCACGCGTGGCCAACGGATCCAGTCAAGTGTGCTCCACCCCTGCCCTGCCCCGCCCTGGCCCCCCTCACTTCTCACAAATGATCCTCCTCCCTCAGCCTCCCAAGTGCTGGGATGACAGGAGTGCGCCACCACGCCTGGCTACATGACTGTTGTTTTTTTTTTTTTGAAAAGAATACAACCAAGCTAAACAAAACAGAATAAAGTTAATCAAAACAAAGCAATGAACATGGAACATGACTTTGAAACAGGGTTAAAAATAAAAAGCACTCGATAAGGCTACCATAATGGCTCCTGTTATCTGCAGGATACCTGTCCATACCATCAGGGATAAGTTAAATCAAACAAAATGCAACAAATTAAAACAGTAGAAACAAAACATAATAAAACAAAACAAACAAAGCAGAACAATGTAAGCAATATAGAATTTCAAGATATTAGCAAAACAGCATTGGCTACCATAATATTTGTTATCTTCAGAATAGTTGCCTACACCTTCAGACATATTACAATCAAACCATACAGAATAGAGTAAAATCAATCAAAACAAACAATAAAAGTCATACAGCGTTTCTAAACAAGATAAGTAGACATCCTCAATGGCTACAATTATATATTTTGTCATTTTTAAAATAGCCATCCATGCCATCAAGTATAATAAAATCAAACAAATCAGAATAAAATGAAACTAATAAGAACTATGAATACAATCTGAATTTCAAATCATGATAATAGATTAATAGTGGTCATTTCCTTCCCTTTTTAGATAATTCCTCCCCTTTGACTTTCCCAATATGTATTGTGCATTTTGGATCCCACTAACACCTTTAGTGTGTTATGCTATGGAGACAACACAAAATTCACCCTTGTGACTCTGGTCCATTACATCCATGTGCACTATTACCAGTTGCCTCTATCTACCTACAAGAGCCTTGAGGTTATCTTCCTTTATAGCTGAGTAGATTTCCACCCCATGAAATCCCATGTCTTTCTTATCCATTCTGCAATTAATGGGCAGGCTACCCCTATTATTATTTTTTTCCTGCCTCTGGCTCCTTGTCACATAGGGCATAGTTCTCTCTCCTTTGACTTTCAGACTATGAATTTTCTTTCTAGCTAAATGTGTTTCTTGCATAGAGCATATTGATGGATCCTGTCACCTGATCCACTATGCCTCTTTTTCTTTCTATTAGTGCCTTGAAGCCCTCTTGTACTGTATTATCTCTGCCATGCTATTTTCCTGCCACTGGCTCCCTATTTTTCCTCGCCATTCAATTGACTGGCCCCACATGATGGTACCCCTCTGACATTGTTACTGAGACCGTGGTCTTTTTTTTCTCTCTCTAAAATGTCCTTTAGTAATCTTTGTAGGGTTGATTTGGTGGTCATGAATTCCTTGAGTTGTTCTTTGTCATGGAAGTATCTTGTTTCTCCATTAATTTTGAAGGAAAGTTTTGCAGGGTACATCAGTCTGGGTTGGAAGTTGTTTTCTTTCAGGACTTGTATTACTTCACTCCAGCCTCTTCTTGACTTGATGGTTTGTGTTGAGAAGTCTGCTGTGGTTCTGATGGGTTTTCCTTTATAGGTGATCTGTTTCTTTTCTGTAACAGCTTTTAAAATTCTGTTTTTGAGTTGTGTTTCTGGGATCGTGATTATTATATGTCTGGGTGTAGATTTGTTTTGGTTACAGCAAGCTGGAGTTCTATATGCCTCACTTATTTGAATTTCATATTCTTTTTTTATGATTGGGAAGTTTTCATGAATTATATCTGTAAATAAGGTGCTGATGTCATTTGCCTTGACACCTGCTTCTTCACTCACATTTTTAATTCTTAAATTATGCATCTTTGAGTTGTCCACCAGCTGTTGAAGTGTTACTTCCTGAGACCTTGTTATTTTTAAGACATCTTTCCTTTCACGATCATAGGCTGCAACCCTGTCTTCAAGCTTTGAAAGTCTTTAGTTTCCCTCATGTCAACTTGCCAGCTTTCGAATGAATGTTTCATATTCTGGATATCTCTTTGAATCTTTTTCATGCATTCTAAATCTCTCTTATGCTGTTCATTCATGGTTTCCCTCATTTTCCTATGCTCCTCTATTTTTTTATCTGTGTCTTCTTTAGAGATGCTTAGTATTTCTTTTATTATGGTTTTCATTTCTTCTTTTACCTGGGATACAATTTCTGTTCTAATTTCTCTTATAGCTTCCTGAAGTTGTTTCTTCACTTCAATTGAGAGCACATCAGACATTTCAGGTGTGCAATTCTCGATCTCCATGTTTTCCTCTTGTGGAATTGTACCACTTGGGTTGGACGCCCGAGATTGCCCTCTCCCTCTTCGTCTTGGCATATTCTTGATTTATTCTGCCCCTGAGTGGTGTGGTCCCAGGCACCCCAGCACTGGCCACAACTTCTCCAAAGCTAGACAATTTTTGTTTTCCAGCCAGTGCTGGCTATGTATATCCGATGTTGGGCACCTGTGTCTCTGTACTGAGCTAGGCAACAAGCCACCCAGGGCTTGCAGGGGAGAAGACCTGGTCAGGCCCTGCGAATCTAAGCTGTCTAGGAACCTACGCAATACTAGCTGAAACGGGCATGGGAATGGATCTCCAATCAATCAGCTTCTGCAGGTCTGCCCACAACCTGGAGCTCCCAAATGACTGGTTTTTCTGGCCTCAGTGGAAGCAACTTTGGCGGGTCTGCCCACAACCTGGCACTGACGCCAGAAGTGGACAGCAGGCTTGACCCCAGCGATGTAACCTGCCAAACTCCCAAGATGGAGCCTGGCCGATCACTCTCTCCCGTGGGTGGGTGTGGGGTGGAATTCCAAGCAGTGACCAACAGCCAGCGCAGATCTCCACATCCACAGATCTCCATGTCCACCACTCTCCTTCACTCCTGCACCTCTCTGCAGAGACCCCTGGGGTTGACCACAGCTGTGACCATGACCGCAACTGCGACTGCGTGTTTCCAGGTTCAGCAGGTCTTCTGGCAGGGTGGATGCAGCTCCAGGCTGAGGCACTGCCAGCCAACACCTTCTATTTTGTTTAAATTCTTTTTTTCTCTTTGTGGGCTTCAATTCATATTTTAGATTCTTCCTTGGCCCAGGGGACCCACTTGCTTCCTTCTTGTGCTCTCCATGATGTGATAGTCCAGCATCTGAACTGTTTCTTTCAGAGAGACTGTTTACTCTGCTGTTTACTGTTCCACCATCTTTAGCTCCCTCTACATGACTGTTCTTAAAGGGTTTCTGTTCTGTTGTTTTGTGTTCTTTGTTGTCCTTTGGTTTTAGTTAAAAGTGAAAGATGTAGGCTTTCCTTCAGCACTCTTACCGAGTGTCACAGAAAATAGCAACTTGTCACAAAGAACTGTAGATGGCATGCTGGCACACTTGAGATAGAAAACAAAATACTTCACAAAGGCTTAGAAAACCAAGTATAGGTCTTTCCAAAAATATAGATTTGAAAGCTCCCCTGCACTGTAAGAATTCAAAAATGAATTGAATATTAGGCAGGTTGTCACATGTTAGCTATTTGTGGGCCTGAGCTGAGGGACAAAGGGGTGGGGGTGGAAGTCCAAGGTATAGCTTGCTTTGTAAAAGGGTGAATTAAAGAAGGGGTTCCAGTTTCTGCCTAGAATGTATTTATCTTCCTTCCTTTAGGTCTCCAGGGCCCAAAGTGACACCTACAGAGCATAGTCACATCCTAAGGTGACACATACTGCACATTCCTTCTGACACCTGGCCATTTGGCATCCTAACTCCAGAAAAGGACACACAGCCATAGCCTACATGTGTGTGTGGTGTGGCTGACTGACTCAGTGATATCAGGAAAGGAAGTGTCCTCTAATGACCTTCCTGCCATGGAACTGGACCCCAGGGTACATGAAGAAGCTCCCTTTTGTGAGTTTCTTACATAATGAGAAAGCTCCTGAGTGATCACTGACCATATGAAAAGAAGAGGACTGGAAGACACTTTGCAATGAGGAAGACTCATCATTTACAATCAGTTTTTGTTTTTGTTTTGTCTGCAGACAGGGAGGGCCTTGCTATGTAGTGCAGGTTGCCCTTGCACTTGCTTAGGCAACCCAAACTGTTCTCGAACTCATGGCAATCCTGCTGCTTCAGTCCCCTAATGGTGGGATTCCAGGCCTGCAGCACTGTGCTCTGCTCTGGAGTAACTTCTAGTGAAGCATCCATCATCCTCATCATCACTATTCCAGTGCCCTGGCCCCCACAGTAGCTCTTGGGTGCATGAAAATCTGTTCAGCTGACTTTCTCACTAAAAGGCATAACTCCCTCACTAACTGACAATAAATTCCACCTAGACTTGTGTGTGTCTTCACTGAATTCTGTCAACAAGGGCACACAATTCTCTTTTCCCTTTTACATCAGATACACCTAGTCCTCACCTGTTGTTCTAGAAGAAATGATGGGCTGGGTGTAGTTTTTTCCTCATGTAAATGTTAAACATGCATGGCCAACACTGGTCCAGTTGATTGCAGTGAAGAGTCTTTTTACCTTATTGTTCAAAGCTATTGAGTATTATTGGTCTCTCTAGGTTTTTAGGTAATCGTGAGATGGGAAAAGTTGGAAACCATTTAGAATTTTTTTGTAGTATCAAGTGATGGTGTTAACTCCTGGAGACAAACTTGTGCCATTCCTCACTGAATGATCAAGAACAGAAGCCTCTAAACCTTTTGGTTTGTACCAATCTTTCACATATGCTGTCTGTTTCCTTTCCTTTCCTTTCCTTTCTTTTTTTCTTCAACCACAGTGCAGGTATTTGTAGTCTCCATATTTTGGAGACATTATCTGCACAATAATGCTAGGTCACTGCTTTGTCACCTAAGGAACAGAATTCCATTCAGCAGATTTAGCTTTTCATCACAGTCATGAAGCCTGATCTCTTATGGACTGTATCTGAGGCACAAAATCTCAAATGTGGGTGCTCACATTTGGATGTCCATTTCATGCCTTGAATCACTTTGTGACAGTTAAAATGAGGGATTTTGTGTGTGTGTGCCAGGAATTGAACTCATGACCTCATGCTTGCCAGGCAGACACTGCCACTGAGCTGGATCCCTAGCCCTCATGCCTTGAATCATGAGGTGTCCCCACCCCAAAAAAGAGTGTCCTAGAAAAATCAGATGGTTCTCTTTATTATCACATGAATTTCACACAAATTTATGAAGATGACTCTGTATTTCAGTACATCATTTTGAGCATGTACTAGTCTTATGGTTAATACATTGTGTCAACTTGAGATGTTCTAGAAGTTTAACTGGGAGACTCAGCAGGGAACCAGGGCACTTACTTTGTAAGTATCCTCATTCTGTACAAAGGAAGGCAAGGACATTTTGTGAGTGCTACACCCACCCTGAAGGGGGGGTGTACAATATAAGGGAGGAGAAGAGGCTTGGGCTTTTGCTCTCTATTGCTCTGTCTGCTGCCTTGAAATGTTGCCCCAGTGCCATGCCACCCTACCTTGGATCCACCTGATTTTGGACTGAAATCTCGTGAAACTGTAAGCTAAGTAAACCTTTCCTTGCTTCACTTTGAGTGTCAGGTGTTTTGTCTCAGCAATGAAAAAAGTAACCAAGACAACTTGTATCTCCTCATTCTATGTGATATATTTATAATACATGAAACTTACAGGTACGACTTTTCTGTGGGATGGTGTTTTTTTGTTTGTTTTTTGGTGTGTTTGGTATGACTTTCAATGTGACTTACAGAAAGAAAAAAGAAAGAAAACATGGAAGCCTAGAGGTCAGTAACATTGAAGTTGTTTACTAGGCAACAACCACAAGAGAAAGGAAGACAACCAAAAAAGGGGAATCAAAAGTTGATAAAAGTTCATAGTGGCTCAGAGTCAGCACTTCATCTACTGTGTGGTAAATGGTGAGCTCTCTTCTGTCTGGTTCTTTCCGTAGTGGGACACAAGTTAGGTTTTCAAATACATAGTTCCCGAATTATTGCTGAGTTAAAAGACAGACAGATGAAAAGAGAAGATGAGAAAGTTAAAATAAAACTTGTGGAAACATCTCAGAACGACTGCAGGTACTGGATGTGGGTGGGGCAATGGGGGTAAAATCAGGATGTTAGAAAGCAGACTTTCCTGCTTCATGTCCAGATGGAGAAGGTGTCCAAGGCCTACAAACAAAACAACTGAAGAATGAGGCAGGCCAAAGGAGCTCAGGCTGAGATCAAACAGTACCCAGTACTGCCTGCAGAGGGAGAAAGAGTTCAAGGCTAAGGAAGCTGCATCCTTAGGGTCCCTTGGCAACAGCGACAGCAGCCAAGTGAAGGAGGCCAGAAGGTGGCCATCCTCCAGGTCTCAAGGCCAGCCTGCACCGCAGAAAGAACCCCTGTCTGAAAGACAAAAAGAAGAGCGGGGATTTAGCTCAGTGGCAGAAGCCCCTGCCTAACAAGTACAAGCCCCATTACCAAAAGTAAAAATAAAAATACAAGTAAGTAAATAAATGACCAAAAATAAATAAGTGCTGGGAATTTAACCCAATGCTTGCCTGGTAAGCGCAAGGTAGAGAGTTTGATCCCCAGTCCAAAAAACAAAAAAGAGCTGGGGATTTAGCTCAGCTGCCTAAGTGCCTGACTGGCAAGTGTGAGGTTGTGAGTTCAATTCCTGATGCCACAAGAAAGAAAGAAAGGAAGAAAGAAAGAAAGAAAGAAAGAAAGAAAGAAAGAAAGAAAGACAACAAAGAAAAGGCGGGATTCAATGACTATTTTCCCTTCCCTTACATTTTCTTGCAGGTCATAGGCTCTATCCATGAAAATATAGTACGTAGTTATCTGTCACTTGTGTGAAGCAGCAGACAGCCTTACAGTAGTAAGTTCAGTGGAACGATTAGAACATTAAATCTGAATATATTTGCTCGGGCTACACTTAGTTTATTTTAACCAAAAGTACCAGATGGGCTGGGTGTGCTGGTGCCCGCCTGTAATCCCAGCACCCAGCACCCGGGAGGCTGAGTGAGGCTGGGGGCTCACTAGTTTGAGGTCCACTTGGGCCACATAGTGAGATCCAGGCCTGCCTGCACTGCACAGAAAGACCCTGTCTCTGTCAGAAAGAAATCCTAACAATTTGCTAGATGACAGGACTCAAGAACTTGTTACTTGTCATTTGGTGTACAGATAATCATTTACAAGTGAAAGCAAAGAGCGTTTCATCCATTTCCAAAACCAAAAAAAGTTTCCTTTGGGTCCTGGGGAAGCAACCCAAAGCCGCACTCGGGGCCTAGAGAACAGCCGCGCCTTCTGGGGAACCGCCTGGCCGCCCCCCTCTGCACCTTTCAGATGTAAATTTCCTGGCTGGGCTCGGGCCTGGTTTTGCCTGAGGATATGGAACTGTCTCCCAGTGAGCGAAGGCCTGGGATAGGCGGATTCTCAGTTGCAGAGGGGGCAGAAGCCTGAATGGATGGTGCTCAGTGTAAGATTTTGTTGGAAAGGATTGTTTAAAAATGGAAAGGGTTTTATTTGGAGAGACAGTGTTATCTATGCGAGGTGGCATGGCTCCTGTGACCTCAGCACTCTGTAGGCTCAGGAAGGAGAGCAGCCTGAACTACGTAGGGAGACTCTGCCGAGAGAGAGGGAGAGAGAGACAGAGACAGAGACAGAGAGACAGAAACAGACAGAGACAGAGACAGAGAGATTGAGTTTCCATGGGGAGAAAGAGACAGAGAGACTAGGGGAGAGAGAGTGTATTGATCTCTTTGCACTACCTGTTATCGTAGTGCCTTTTTTCAGGCTTGACAATGCTACGGTGTGATTATAGATCATGAAACAGGTACAGGGAGGGGAGGACCCCATACTGCTTTGGGGAAATTGTACAGTCTATATGCTGCAGCCACCTACTGGATGTGGGTGGGGGAACGGGGGTAAAATCAGGATGTTAGAAAGGAGACTCTCCTACTCCATGCACTTTAATGCATTCGGATTTTTCAAACACATCTTGTTTAAATATATGTATTACTCATTTTTAGTATCAAATGTGTTAAATATCCTGCCTTTTTAAAAGTATTTATTTGTTTTGGTACCAGGGATTGAACTTGTGACCTCGTGCTTGCCATGGAGGGGCTTACACTGCTGAGTTAAATCCCAGCCCTCAATATCCCGTGTTTTATTTGTGGGTGTTTGTTTGTTTGTCTTTTTGGGACAGAGTCCCACTATGCAGTTCAGGCTGTCCTTGAACTCGCAAAGATCCTCCTGTCTCTGCCTCGCAAGTGCTACAATTACAGGCATGTGCCACCATGCCTGGCTACCCTGCTTTTTATTATATTATATTATATTATATTATATTATATTATATTATTTATATTTGGTACTCGGAATTGAACTCATGACGCTAAGCTTGCCAGGCAGGTGCTTTACCACTGAGCTATATCCCCAGACCCTTAGCCTGCTTTTTAATAAGACTATTTATGACACAAACTGAATAGTGAAAACTAATATATAATTTCAGATGAATGCTTCTGTATGATTTATTGTGAAGTACTGTAATGACCCATATACATAAACAGATTTATCATTGTTTCCATATGCAGAGGCACTGTCCTATGTTTCTTGTCTAAACAACTGACCATGTCCGGGAAAGAAATTCACATTTTAGAGACTATCACTTTTTCTCTTCTTTCTTTCTTTCTTTCTTTCTTTCTTTCTTTCTTTCTTTCTTTCTTCCTTTCTTTGTCTTTTTGAGACAGGGTCTCACTATGCATTTCCGGTTGTCCTTGGGCTCACTTTGTAGCTCAGGTTGGTTTCAAAATTGCAACAAACCTCCTGCCTCAGTCTCTCAAGTGCTGGGATTACAGGAGTGTCCCCCACACCAGCCTAGAAACTTTATTTCTACTCATTTTCAAAGAATGACTTATTGTTGCTGCAGGGGTTGATTCCCAAAGCCAATCTTCAGCATGCTGCACACCTGCTTGGGGCCTAGCCCTTGGTAAGGCCTATTCTTCTCTTATTCTTCAAGTAAAGGTGTTTGCCAAAGTAAGATTCGGCATGCCTTGTTGGTGGAGGTTTGAGTGCAATAACCAAGGCTTAGAATATCTGTGGAAAATCTCCAAGGTGCAAGGTAAATTTTAAAGGAAAGACAAAAAGTGTAACTGGAAGTCAACAAATTCTGTGCATGAAAACAGTTCATTCATAGTTCTGTTCATAGTCCCCATGAGGTGAGAAAAGGACCCATGAAAGGAGAACTGGCTTCTGCTTTTCAAATGATTATCCTGCAAAGTGTTAAGGATGTCACATAACAGCAGTACATGCATCCGCATTGTTTCACAGCTGCTCAAGTCATAGCAGGGAAATCTCAGGATGCATGCTCATGAAGAGATGAACAGCAAAGAACTGGTGGTGTTTATGCACAATGGAGTACTACTCTGCCACAAAGAAGGATAAACTTGAATCATTTGTGGGAAACTGAATTCACCTTAAGACCATAATGCTAGGTGAAAAAAATCAGACATGTCAGCTTATATATCACATGGTTTCTTTTATATTAGTAACCCAAACTATAAAGAGAAAATAAAAGACAGCTACTAGGAAAAGCAGAGATAGTTTTGCCAACTGGAAGCAAACTGAGAGATGGAAGGAGAGGAGAGAGGGCAGAGGGGAGTGGTGAAGAAGCTGTTGAGGTGTGCTACCTGCATGTATCAAATCCTAACGTGGAATGTTATCATGCACTGTAAACATGAACTACTAAAAAAAAGAATTGAAGAAAAAATAAAAGGTCTAATGAATAAACAATAGAAAAAGAGAGACACCACTAAGGCACTTCTGCCCTCCAGGGGATAAACTGTCACTGTGCAGGTGCAGGCTGACTTGTGGGGAGAGGCTGGAAGTGCACAGGCAGTGAGGCCCCATACAGCCTGGCGTCAGAGGCTGCTGGGCTCCCGAGTGTGGTCCAGAGGAATCTCAGCTCTGGAGCAGGAGGAAAGGGAGACCTGACACTGGCGACTGTGACCGTGCTGCTCAGACCCACACCCCTGTCCCTCACTGGCACATCACACACCCAAGTCTTGTTGCTTGCACAGCCCCAGTGTGCAGGGGTCACAGAAGTGTGGCCGCAGCACTGGTGTGTGGCCTGGCGATGCCCCAGGGTGTGGAGGGAACAGTGGAGCTGTGGGAGGACCAGAAGGAGGCAGCACACCCAAACCCAGCTGTCAGAGGGATAAGGCCCAGAGCAGGGACCAGACACCTAAGAGGGGAAGATCAGGCGAGTGCCAGCGTTCTCCCCAACCAGGTTGTCACTGCTTCCCATGAAACAAAGGGCAGCAAATAAAACCAAAATGCAGACCCAGGTTCACCTAGGAATCCAGAATCAAAACCTCAGATGTGAGGAGGGCGCCCAGGG
>RJWT010044595.1:0-11775 GCA_004365215.1 Cuniculus paca
TAAAAAATAAACAATGTAATAAATCATGCTCTGTATCAAATGAAAATAAATGGCATCATAAGATTAATGAATTGATTGCCTCAGTCTATTAGTATTTATTTTCCTTTTCAAGTTTAAAGTAATTGAAGACTAATTTCTTCCACATTGCTGAATAAATTCACAGAATCACACATTTCTTACACAGTTTTTTTGGGGGGTGTGGGGACCCTGAGGCCCTATCTTCTAGCCTGGGCCTCTTTGCTGTCTTTCTGGGACACTGGATGTGGGATTCCATAAAGTCTGATACCCACAAGATGCCCCAGAGAACAAAAAAAAAAAAAAAAGGAAAAGGAAAAGGAAAAGGAAAAGGAAAAGGAAAAAGAAAAGAAAAGAAAAGAAAAGAAAAGAAAAGAAAAGAAAAGAAAAGGACTTACCAGATTGGAAAATGATCTTCCAACCAAATGGCTCATCTAACCAGCTGATCTGGCCTAATGGGAAGAATACTCTGTAAGAGAACCAGACAAACCAACCAACATAGGTGGAGAGCAAACAATTGTGTAGACAAAGCTATTTCTATCAGAGCAACAACCAGTACTCACCCACAGGTGTGACCGCAGCCCCAGCCACAGCCTCTCTGCCTCACCACTGCCAAATTATATTCCCTTGGCCTGGAACTAGGCCTTTCCTTCTAGAATCATAGATGACAAGGCAACTGCTGACCACAACAGTGCCACGTCACAGCTCATACGGCTGCTATCAGGCCCTTCTAGCAGGGAGGGAGGAAGGAAGGAAACCAAAGGAGACTGTGGGTATGGCAAGTCAAAGCCGAGACCTGGGAAAAGTGGGCTGTGACTTCCAGGGGCCATCTTTGGAACTGAACTGTTGGCCTGAGCAGGGCACAGCCACTGGGAGATGGAACCGAGGTCGCCACCTCCATGCTTCACTCAGAAGAAGTAGATACAGCTGCAGTGGTGACCATATAACTTGGACACTTGGACTCTATGCTCCTAATGCACGCAGAGATGAATGAGATGAGGTGAGGTGAGATGAGATGAGATGAGATGAGATGAGATGAGATGAGATAAGGTGAGACGAGGTGAGATGCAGTGGCTCTCATTGCTGTACTCTCGTGGCCTCTTTAGCCCTTCCAGAGCCTTCCTTGCATCTGGAGATTCCCAGAGTCAGGGATGTGGCAGCTGCCATCCCTTGGTAAGGCCTCCCCTGGGAGGACAAATGCAGGGGTCGAGCTGTTTGGGCTAAAGTCCTGCCACCTGTTTGCCCGGCTGTGACTGTGCCAGTGAATACTCAATGGTTGCAAGTGACAAAACCAATTCTGGCTAACTTCACAACAAAGGAAATGTATCACGTGGCTTCTGGGTGGTGGTCAATGAGCCAGGCAGGCAGGAGCCAGGTTTGCCCTAATACCCGTGCAGCAGGGCTCCACAGCCCTCTTGCCCTAGGTAAGTGAACCTGCTTCCCTGTCCCCGTGAACCCACTTCCCCTTAGGGGCTCAAGAAGGACCATTTACTTATCCAGACTTTGACCACTTGCCTGCCCGCTAGATTAGGGAAAAGCAGGCATCAAGACTAACATTCCCACAGAAGCCACCCACAGCAATCGAGATGATTCCCCCAAAGGGAAAACAAAAAGCGTACTGTGAGGAAGAGGGTTATTTACAAAATCGCAAATGTATTTCCTTTAATAAAGTAATTAATAATTACTTTCCTCATTCAAGCCTCCATTTTCGGTGTGTAAAATGAAGACATTGCTAGTATGTAGTATGCAGAAGAGGTTACTGTGAGGACTAAAGGAAGGTGGGGCAGACACTCAGCAGATATTCAGTGCTCAGCACTCTGTGCTTAATCATGAGCACCTTGTATCTATGGCTGGCCCAAGGCTGTGTTCAGAAGCCCTCTGTCTGCCTCTAGCTGCTGTTTCCTAGGTCTCTGCAGGGGTCATATTTTTGCAGGATGACCTGGTACATTTTGACTATAGCAATGATCAGGCTCTGTAGTCACCATTCCTGCCAGATTCCACATTGACAGGGACAGGAGCCTTTGCTGTTGGAAAGTGAGTCTCAACATCCCTGCACTTTCTCTTGGGAGGCCTTTGAAGGGTCCACCACCCCACCCCAGTCCTAGCAATGCCTTCTGTTTCGGCAAAAACACTTCATCCCAACATTTGTATTTTTTGTGTATTGATGCCCTGTAGTCAGCAGAATAAAAAACATGATTTATGTCTGTCACTCATAATGTTCACACAGGAGGGTATCAAGATGTCCTGGCCTCCCCTGCCTCACCACCTAAGTCTTCTGCCATCTCCAAACAGTGATCAAACCTCTTGAGCTGCTTCTCAGAGATGTCATCTCTTGGCTTTGGAATTCATTTCGCAGCTTGGGGAGTCACACATCCAAGGTGCACACACTGACATCTGCTCTGCTCCAAAACAGATATGGACATACATATGTGCCCACTCATTCCCAGGGCTTCTGTGTCCAGCCCGGCCTCCGTTTCAGACTGCTGACTCTCCAAAAACACCCGTGCTCAGTGTGTCCTTTTCCAAGCTCAGTCAAGTCCTTGCCACTCCTCCCCTTGCTTTCTGCTTCTTTGAATGCAAGCAGCCAATGCCACTGTCTGCAAGAATGTTCTCTACTCCATGGCATTAAAGGAGACTTCGCTATCTACACACACACACACACACACACACACACACACACACACACACCCCAGGACACTTTCTTCACTCATCACATCAGGAAATAGTGTTTAAAAAGAATCTGTTATAATTCCCACCATAGAAATACATAGGTTTAAAAGAATCTGTAATAATTGCAGTTATAGAAATAAAGAGGATGCTAAATTTTCAGTCTTTCTACATAAACAAATCCAAACCAAACCCTGACCTTACAAACCTTGACTCTGCTCTCCAGACTCCCCCCTCAACCCATCCCCCATTTTTCAGTGAAAGTGACCCAATCCCATAGTGTCAACCTCTCAACTCCTCCCCACATAACTATGTCCCCTCCACTCCCCAGCACTCACAAAACTAGGCTTTCCCATTGTCCTAGACTAAAGTTCAAATACCATATCATGAGTGCAAAGGCCTTTGTTTCTAGCTTCTGCTCTCCTTATGGCTTGCACCTAGATGTCCCCCAAAAGCCTCATGCACATAATACTGGAATTAAGGGTGTGTGTACTAAATTAGTCCACTATTGGGAATTATCCTAGTGTGGCCAAATGGATGGATTTACCCTAGGAATGGGTGGCACCACACAACAGACTTGTAGCCTGGATAGAATAAAATGGAAAGGCAGGCTTGCTACTGGCTGTACACTGCCTTCTGCATGCCACACATGGACAGTTTGTACTTTGCCAGGCCCCTCTGCCATTCACCCTGCCTTGGAGCCCACCAAGTATGGACTAGAACCTCTACAAACTGTGAGATAAATAAAGCTTTCCTCCTTTAACTTGTGGGTGTATGGTATTTTATCTCAGCAGCTAGAAAAGTAACTAAGACACCTCCTCCCCCTTTCCTCTCACCTTGTCCAACTCATCCTGTGGTGTGTGCGCTCAGCTGAGCTCTCTGCCCTCGGACCTCTGACCCAGTCTCTCAGGTCAGGGTTTGGGTTGCTCCTGACTAACTCATTTCCTGATCCAAACAGGCTCTGATTGATTACCAACTGAATTAAAGTGTGTGGCTGAATAGACAGTAGGGATGGGTGGGTGTCACTGAACTGAAAGATGTCCTGCTTCACAAGAGGACTTGAGGCTGAGCTCTCAGAACAGGAGACCAAGCCCACCTGGGAACTAATCACTTATTTACAGAAGAAGGACCTTAGTATAAATACACAAGTAACAAGTGAAACGACTTATCAATGAGGAGGCAACACCACAAAGAGGAGTCAATTTAATCAACTAGTTGGGTCATTCCATGAGCATTTGTAGAACATACATCAAATGCCTAGCACAATAGGTTTTAAGGAGGAAAGAAAATAGGAAAAGTCCTTTCTCTCAATGAAACCAGGATTTAATATGAACAAACAGATGTGTAAAGAAATCAATAACAATTACAATGGAGACTAATAACAATAATATTACAACTACCTTTTGTTGAGCAGCCCCTATATCCTGCATCCTGTTCTAGGCATTTTATAGGCCTCATCTCATTCTAATCTTCCCAGCACAACCCTGAGCTCCATGTGTGGGAAGGGAGGGAGGGAGAAAGGGCGTCAAGAAGATGAGGAAGTGTGAGCCCAAGCTGGGCACTGGGTAGGGTGGGCTGCCTCTCTGGCTTCAGCTGCACCCCCTCGAGTGGCCCTGGGCCAGTCAGCGGTGCCTACTACAGCTGGATCTGAGGCCTGAGCCAATCAATCTTGCAACCCAGGCAGTCAGCACTTGGGCCTCAGCAGAGCCCATAATTAATCTGGCTGGAAACAGAACTTATTTTTATACCTCTTTACATTGGTCCCCATAGACAAGGCCTGAGCTCCAAGTGAGAAAATGTGAATTGATCACAGCTGTGTAATTAGTGCTGTGTACAGAAACTCTCATTTCTGTGGTTGGAGCCCCTGCCTTTCTGACCACAAGTGATCATTCACACAAATACTTATGCCTCAGGCTTCCTCCACCTTAGTCCCAGGCCCCATCAGCCTCGCCTGCCGACCTCCTGTCCAGTGATGGCCACCGCACGTTCCATGACGGGCTCTGGACTCTGCTATGAGCTACAGTAGCCACAACCAGAGGGAGTGAGGCACAAAGCCCTAGGGTTCGCAGCATGGTCCCCAACGCCAGAAAGTGAAGTCAGGTGCTAAGGCCAAATCCCAGCACCTAACTTGGTAGCCATGTAAGGTACAGCAAATAAGTAATCCCTCTGAGCTTGTTTCCTCACCTGTAAAATGGAGACAATATTATAGAACTGTACTTCTTAAACTACGTGAACTGAAAGACCAAGTTGGGTTTATTGCTTTTTGCTTTTCAAACTTGGACTGATATTTTTATAAGGACAATGAAAATAAAGCACTAGAATAGTGATCCGATGCTTGGAGGTTGTAGTAAGGTTGAATTCCTATAAAACATGTTTAAATGCTTATCCTAAATTTGTGTACTTATTACCATTAGCCTAACAAATGATCATGAGTGAGCCCTGATCCACAGACCCCATGCTAAGTATAGTTTGCAGAAGAAGGGTATTAGTCACTGTGATTATTATTAGCTCCTTTGCACATGCGTAGACACAACGTTAGCTAGTTGTGAAATACTAGCAAACACATGCAATATTATTTATTTACTTTTCACTTCAGGGATTCAACTAAAAGTTATTGCTTAAATTTCTTGGCATTTCTATTCAAGATTGTGTAGCATCTACATGTTTAGTGGTCTCTGAAGGAAATATATTTCCTTTCCTAAGGACCCCTGGATGACAAGACTGACTCAGAGATAAATGGGTTTCTGCAGCCTTAACAGACTGGCCCACTTCTCTCCTAGGGACTGAAAGCCCTCCAAGGGAATACAAAGGAGCCAAGCAGCCTCTGTACACTGGCCCCTGGGCTGTTCGCTTCTTCACAATAGACTGAGATCCATTAATTCAAAAGTGCAGTGGCACCTAACTCGATTTCTTAGAAATCCAATTGTTTTAAACATAATCCAAATAAGCAGATGTTTAGCCATTCAGGGTCTCTCTGCTTTGCATACTTCAGGTAGCGTCACTCCAAGTTTACTAGTCACGGATAGGATAGCTCCTGCAGCTACAAAGACTCCGAGCCCCTGCTGCCCCTCTGAACTCTGTCTCAAATACTCCCAGCTGCTTCGCTGAGTGCCATCACCTAGACACCTGGGCGCTGTCTGACTTCCTTCCCTGGGAGTTCCCTTGCCCTGCTCCCCTTGTGGATGGTGGCCCCTGCACTGTGGCCGCTCCCAAGCAGTCTAACATTGGGAGGAACTTCCCCCACAGTGCTCTGTCAGAGCATCGACCCAATAGTGTGTACAGGATGTGTGTGCTACTGCCACCTCGTGGTCCCAAGTCCAGCCCCAGATCCCATGAACCTCCAGCACTGAGGGGCCGGTCAATTTTTCTGTGCTTTTAACTTCAGCACTTAGTGCATAAGGTCACAATGATATCTAAGACTGGTTCTAAGAACAGCTGTGACAAAAGGAAAATTTGTTAGTTGAACCTTCCTACTGCAAGAGGCTAGAAGCTGAAGTCAGGAAATCTGTCTTCAAGTCCTTGTTCTGTCTTACTGGCTGCGTAGCTATGAACAACTCACCTAACCCTCAGTTTTCTCAAGGGAGAGATGAGAGACTTAACATCCACTTCACGAAGTTGTTGTAAGGATTACATGAATGCCTATGTGCGTATAATATAGTTCTAGGTAAAAAACTCAATAGTCATCACAGTCATGATTATTATAATTTCTCCTTCTGTAGGTGGTACCTCAACCTCGAGATTGAACCTATTTTAAAAGATAAAAGATCAACAAAGTTGGTAAAATTTTAGCTAGATTAACCATTAAAAAAAAGACTCAAAATCTCAAAATACTAAATCAGAAATGAAAGTAGAGGTATTACTATTGTTCTATAGAATTTTAACAGAATTGTTTTACAGAATTTTAAAGATGATAAGAGAGCACTGTAATTATACACTGAAAAAGTGGGTAAATTAGATGAAATAGAAACATTCAAAAAGAAACATAAAATTTACCTAAATTATGAAGAAATAGACAATCTAAATAGATTTAAAAGTAGGAAAAAGATTAAATTAGTAATTTAAAATCTCCCAACAAAGAAAAGCTCTGAGCTATATGGTTTCACTGCTGATTTCTATAAAATATTTAAATAGTAGCCCAAATCCTTTTCAAATGTTTCCAAAATACTGAAGACAGAACATTTCCCCACTCATTCTATGAAACCACCAAAGCCAAAGATGTACAGACCAATTAAACTTATGGATATTGATGCATAATTTTTTAAACCATAAATTCATCAGCATATTAAAATATTATTTACCATGACCAAGTATCATGTATTCCTGGAATGCAAAGATGGTTACAGCATACAAAAATAAATCAGTGTTATGCCACCATGAAGGAAAAGAAAATGATTATGTCAGTTGATATAGCAAAAGCATTTGACACAAGTAAATATCCTTATATGATTTTAAAAATGCTCAATAAACTAGAAAAAATTACTTCAACCTAATAAAGATTGTACAGTATATGAATAAACACAGCATCATATTCAACACTGAGAATGAGATCTTTTGCTTTCAGATCAGGAATGAGACCAAGATACCTATTTCACTCCTTCTATTAAACATTGTAATGAAAGTTCTTAGTTTAATAATTAGGTAATAAAGCCATGTGTGGGGGCACATATCTGTAATCACAGCACTTGGGAGGCCAAAGAGGGAAGACCACTGAGAGATCAAGGCCAGCCCGAGCTATACAGAAAAACTCTGTCTCAAAAAACCAACATAATAATGCAAGAACAAGAAAGAAATGAGACTATAGCTCAGTGCTAGAGTACTTGCCTACCATGTGTGAGGTCCTGGTTGAAAACCCAGGAAATGGTAACCAAATTGCAAAAGAAAAATAAAATATCTGTGTTCTCGCTGTGAGTCAGCACCATACACAGGCTTCAGGGAGGACAACCAGACCCCAGCCCCTTCCAGCATGTGGGCAAGGTTCTCTGCCCCCCCAACCATGAGTGACCAACTGATCTGGAGAAACACTGGCTGAGATGATAGCTATTGAAGTAAAATACAACTTAATGCTTGTAGTGTTTAGTGTTTCATTGACCTTGCAGGCCTAAAGCTGGTAGTGTGATCATCTATTTAGAGGATAACAATACAGAGTATAGCATCTATTGGGGATCTTCTTCTGAAGATAGCAGCCATTGTTAATTTCCTATTATCTTGTTTTAAAGTCCTGTATCTTTTCATTGTTTTGTTTGGTTTGGTTTTATTCTGTTTTGTCTTGTTTGATTTTGTTACATCTGATGGCATGGGCAGCTATTTCAAGGTAAAAAGATATATTATGGTAGCTATTTTGGATTTATTATTATCTTGTTTTGAAGTCCTGTATTGTGTTCATTGTTTTATTTTTATAGGTTCTATTCTGTTTTGTTTTGATTTTATTATGTCTGATGGTATGACAGCTATTTTGAAGACAAGAGGCATTATAGTAGCCATTGTTGATTTCCTATTATCTTGTTTTGAAACCATGTATCACACTGTTTTGTTTTGATTGACTTTATTCTGTTTTATTTTGCTTGGTTTTATTCTCTTTAAAATAAAATTTTTTTTAAAAATCTGTGTTCTCAGATGATATGATTTTGTATGTAGAAAACCCTAGGTATTACCCACAAACACGCACAGATTCACACACAATAGTCATAGCTAATGGATTCAGCAAAGTTGCATGATAAAATACCAACCTGAAAAAAAATCAGATACATTTCTATTTACTAGCAATGAACAGTCTGGAAAAAAGATAAAGAAAATGACTTCATTTGCAATCTTAGGCATTAGCCAAGGAAGTGAAAGATTTGTATACTGGAAACTACAAAACATTGATGAAAGAAAGTAAAGAATACAAAAATAAATGGAAAGCTACTCCAGGCTCATAGATTAAAAATTTAATACTGTATGTCAATAGTAGTTAAAGCAATCTGTAATTCAAAGGAAACTTTATCAAAATTCTAACACTTTTTTGAAGTAAAAGAAAACTCTCCTAAAATTCATATGGAGATTTATAGAACCCTGAATTGTCCAAACAACCCTAAAAAAGAATAAAGTTGAGTGACTTAAATGTTCTGATTTCAAAATTTATTGAAGTTACAATAATCAAAACAGTGTGACACTGTCATAAAGACACACATACAGACCAGTGGAATAGAAAGTCCAGAAATAAACCCTCACATATATGTCAAATGATTTTTGATAAGAGTGCTAAGACAATCCAGTGGGAACTAGGCCATATTTTAAATAAATTGTACTGGGAAAAGTTTATATTCACATGCAAAAGAATGAAGCTGGATGCTTACTTAACATCTTATACAAAAATTTGATCAAAATGGATTAAAGAACTAAGAGCAAGACCTAAAAATTATAAAACTCCTTCAATGAAACATAGAAATCTTCATGACATTTCTTTGACAATGTTTTTATGGAAATGACACTGAGGCACAATTTTAAAAATGCACAAATGAAATTTCTTCAAAATTTTTAAAACTTTTATGCATCAAAAGATATTATCAATAAAGATTGCAAAAAAATTTCCGAATTACATATCTGATAAGAAATTAATATAAGGATGCATAAAGAACTTCTACAACTCAAAGAAACAAATCTCTATTAAAAAATGAGTAAAGAGGAGCTAAAGATGGCGGAACAGTAAGCAGCAGAGTAAATAGTCTCTCTGAGAGAAACAGTTCAGATGCTGGAATATCACATCATGGAGAGGACAAGAAGGAAGCAAGTGGGTCCCCTGGACCAAGGAAGAGTCTAAAATATGAATTGAAGCCCACAAAGAGAAAAAAAAAAAGAATTTAAACAAAGAAGAAGGTGGTGGCTGGCAGTGCTGCAGCCTGCAGCTGGATCCAGCCTGCCAGAAGACCTGCTGAGCCTGGAGATGCGTAGTCGCAGTTGTGGTCATGGTCGCAGCTGCAGTCAACCCCAGAGGTCTTTGCGGAGAGGCGCGGGAGCGAAGGAGAGTGGCAGACGTGGAGATCTGTGCTGGCTGTTGGTGAGTGCTTGGAATTCCACCCGTCCCCCCCTTCCCCAAGGGAGAGAGTGATGAGCCAGGCTCCATCTTGGAGTTGGGCAGGTTACCCCACGAGGGGCCAAGCCTGCTAACCACTTCTGGCGTCAGCACCAGGTTGTGGGCAGACCCACGGAAGGTGCTTCCACTGAGGCCAGAAAAACCAGTCATTTGGGAGCTCCAGGCTGTGGGCGGACCCACAGAAGCTGATTGATTGGAGATCCATTCCCGTGCCCCTTTCAGCCAGTATCGCGTAGGTTCCTAAACAGCTTAGATTCGCAGGGCCTGACCAGGTCTGCTCCCCTGAAAGCCCCAGGTGGCTTGGTGCCTAGCTCAGTACAGAACACAGGCACCCAACATTGGATATACATAGCCAGCACTGGCCAGAAAACACAAACAGTCTAGCTTCAGAGAAGTTGTGGCCAGTGCTGGGGTGCCTGGGACCACACTACTCCGGGGCAGAAGAAATCAAGAATATGCCAAGACGAAAGGGAGAGGGCAATCTCTGGCATCCAACCCAAGCAGCACAATTCCACAAAAGGAAAACATGGAGATCGAGAATTGCACACCTGAAACGTCTGAAGTGCTCTCAATTGAAGTGAAGAAACAACTTCAGGAAGCTATAAGAGAAATTAGAACAGAAATTCTATCCCAGGTAAAACAAGAAATGAAAAACATAATAAAAGAATTACTAAGCATCTCTAAAGAAGACACAGATAAAAAAATAGAGGAGCATAGGAAAATGAGGGAAACCATGAATGAACACCATAAGAGAGATTTAGAATGCATGAAACGGATTCAAAGAGATATCCAGAATATTAAACATTGATTTGAAAGCTGGCAAGTTGACATGAGGGAAACTAAAGAAAGACTTTCAAAGCTTGAAGACAGGGTTGCAGCCTATGATCGTGAAAGGAAAGATCTCTTAAAAATAACAAGGAATCAGGAAGTAACAATTCAACAGCTGGTGGACAACTCAAAGATGCATAATTTAAGAATTAAATATGTGAGTGAAGAAGCAGGTGTCAAGACAAATGACATCAGGACTTTATTTACAGATATAATTCAGGAAAACTTCCCAAGCATATGAAAAGAATATGACATCCAAATAAGTGAGGCATATAGAACTCCAGCTAGCCATAACCAAAACAAATCTACACCCAGACATATAATAATCAAGATCTCAGAAATTCAACTCAAGAACAGAATATTAAAAGCTGTTAGAGAAAACAAACAGATCACCTAGAAAGGAAAACCCATCAGAATTACAGCAGACTTCTCAACACAAACCATCAAGTCAAGAAGAGGCTGGAAGTGAAGTAATGCAAGTCCTGAAAGAAAACAACTTCCAATCCAGACTGATGTACCCTGCAAAACCTTCCTTCAAAATTAATGGAGAAACAAGATACTTCCATGACAAAGAACAACGCAAGGAATTCATGACCACCAAACCAACCCTACAAAGAGTACTAAAGGACATTTTAGAGAGAGAAAAAAAAGACCACGGTCTCAGGAACAATGTCAGAGGGGGACCATCAAGTGGGGTCAGTTGATTGAATGGAGAGGAAAATAGGGAGCCAATGGCAGGAAAATAGCAGGGCAGAGACACTACAGTGCAAGAGGGCCTCAAGGCACTAATAGAAAGAAACAGAGGCATAGTGGATCAGGAGACAGGATCCATCAATATGCTCTATGCAAGAAACACATTTAGCTAGAAAGAAAATTCATAGTCTGAAAGTCAAAGGAGAGAGAACAATGCCCTATGTGACAGGGAGCCGGGGGGGGGAAATAATAGGGGTAGCCTGCCCATTAATTGCAGAATGGATAAGAAAGACAGGGGATTTCATGGGGTGGAAACCTACTCAGCTATAAAGGAAGATAACCTCAAGGCTCTTGTAGGTAGATAGAGGCAACTGGTAATAGTGCTCATGGATGTAATGGACCAGAGTCACAAGGGTGAATTTTGTGTCCGTAGCATAACAACCTAAAGGAGTTAGTGGGATCCAAAATGCACAATACATATTGGGAAAGTCAAAGGGGAG
>RJWT010044596.1:0-11763 GCA_004365215.1 Cuniculus paca
AAAAAAAAAAACTCCTCTCTAAAATCTCCCCAAGTTTTGGCCGCGGCCCGGGAGTCCGGCCGGGTAGGCCCTGGACGCCGGCGCTCATTGGCCACGCGCGCCACCAATGGGCGCCGCGGCGGGGTGGGGGCCGAGGGCGCGGCCGCCTGGCCCCGCCCCCCGCGCCCAGCTCTCGGGGCCGCGTGGCCGAGCGCGCCGCCCTCGGGGCGCAGGCGGGGCCGGGCCGTGCGCGCCCACCGCTCCGGCCGGGTGCGGGGTCCGCGCTCGCGCCGCGCGCAGCTCCCGGCGGCCGCTCGCCCGCTGTGGGCCCCGCCGCGCCCGGCTTCCTTCGCTCCGCCTCCGCCCCGAGAGCCCGCGCCAGGGACCCCCGCCCACCGCCGCCGCCGCCTCCGCCGCGGCCCCGACTCTGTCCTCGGAGACCCTGGAGGGCGCGGGGCGGTTCATTCCGCACCGTCCCGGCAGCGACGACCGGAACGAGTGACTTTTCAAACAAAATAAGCCGGTCGGCCGCGAGGCCCCTCCAGCCTTCTCCGGGCCCCGCGAGCCCACGCGCGCCACGTAGGCGCGTGGCAAGTGCCGCGGGAGAGTTTTCCTGGGGCTCAGCGCCCCTCGGCCCCCTCGGTCACCGCAGGGACCACGCCCGCCCCGGGCGCCCGGGGCTTCAGGATCGGGGGGCTGCGACGGCCACCTCTCCATTCGAACAATTAGTTCTTTTTTCTTTTTCGGTACCGGGAATTGAACTCAGGACCTTGCGCTTGCCTGGCAGGCGCTGTGCCACTGAGCTGGATCTCCGGCCCTCTCCTTTAAATCATAGAGTGGATTTCCCCACCCCTCTCCCCAGCAAACCACAGGCCACCCAGATGCGCTATTCTTGCACATTTTCAGGAAGAAAATAAAATGAGGACAATCATGAAATCACGAAGTATTTTGTTTTCGATTTCCCTAATCAGCATCGCCTGACAGATCGGGTGCGTTTGTTTCCCTTCGGCACTTAGGCACCAGACGCACTCGGGAGGGCGAGCGAATTCCCCGGCTCGAGATTTGCGGGGCGCGCGGGGCTCTGCTGGGGCGCTCGGCCCGCTTCCCTTGGGGCGCGCGTTTTCCTTTCCCCAGGACCAGCCCGAGCTAATCAATCACTGCCGGTCAGCTCTCTCCTCCCCGGTTCCACTGAAATCTTCCCTGCCTCTCTTCGGAGAGGGGCGGTTGCGCTCCCCGCCAAGGCGCGGGGGTGCGGAGAGGCGGGGCGTGGCGGGCGCGGGGGCCCCGCTGCGGCTGGCGGGGAGGGCAGCGTCCTGCGCCGGAGGGGCGCGCGGGCCGTCGCTGGCGAGGGTCTGTGGGGAGGCCGGGCCCCTCTTTCCAGGGGCGGCTAAGCCTACGCTCTGGGCTCCCGGAGGGGCGCGTTTGCGGGGCCCCGCGCGCCCTCGCCACCGCCCCGGAGCTGGGTCTCCGGCGCCTCTGCACCCTTTGCGCGTGGAGACCACGGGTGCAGCCTCGGGTTCCCCAGTCCGCTGCCCCAGGCTTTTCTGGCGCCCGAACCGGGGCCTACTCGGTTCCCTCCGGAGGCCGCGGGGCAGCGCGACCCACGCGCCTTCCCCAGCCGGGCCGGGCCGCGGCGAGCGCGGGCGGCTCTGAGCCCGCAGAATCCCCCGGTCCCCGCTGCGGGCCGCAGCACCGAGCCGGCTGCAGGAAGCCTGGGCTCGCGGGAGTTCAGGTCATCTCCTGTTTTGTGATGGGCTCAGGCGCGGACTAAATGAGCGGATGTGCCTGCGAGATGGGCTCAAAATAGAAGCGGCCTTAGTATTTTAGGATACTGCAGAAATCCTTATTTCTTCCGGAGAAAAACTCTATAATGACTCCTAGCACTTCCCCTTTCAATATTTGTGCAACTTTATCTCCACCGGCAAGTTGCTGGGTGACGCAAATCCGCCCTTGTGTATTACAACTACCAAAATAAACGCACGGAAATCAATTCCCTTCTAGCAATGAAAATATAAATATACAGCTGCGACTTTTCCCTTTAATCTTTGCTTTCCGAGCCGTCTGGCGGTGGCGAAATGAGCTGGCCCAGAGCTATTGAGCGGGGTGGGCAGGCCCGGGGGGCAGGGGCAGGGCCGATTAAACCCAATTAATTAGAACCCGGTCTACACCACCTGGCCTTAAATGTGGCCGCTTTCTTTCTTTCTTTCTTTGGCCTTTTGGAAGATGCCGCATTGGCTGGGTTTCTGCTGATCGTTTTTTGACTGTTGTCTGTAATCCGTGCGACTCCTCTTTCCTTTCTTCTTTCCTGGGCCCACACAGCCAAGGTCTATTTCCCTGTCCTGCAAGGATGCGCTAGACCCTTTCTAACTTAACAGGGTAGCTCAGGGGCCTTGGGGAGGAAGCAGAGACCCAAGTCCGCTAGCTGATCCCATGACCGGGCGAAGCCCGCTGTCCTCTTCCTTAGGTCCCCCTGTCACAGCGCATCCACACTTCAAGTTTCCAGCACGAATTCTTGACCTGGACCCAGGGACGGAAAAGGTCAATGACACCCAGCGCTGGGCATTGCTCCTGACAGGAATGCACCTCTGGGTGAGCCTCGCCAGCCGAATCCGCTGCCGGCTGACTCCGGGCAAGGTAATGGGCAAGGCAGTTGCTCTGTGGGCTCGGACACCCCACCCACTAATTTTAAATATTATTTCAAACCTGAAACCTACTGGTTTCAAAAAAAAAAAAAGGAGAGGTGGAAATAAATATTCACAGTCAAAACGAAAAGGAAACACAGCTTACTCAGCTGTTTAAGAATTCGAGAGATTTGCAGTGTTGTAGGAATCTGTGTGTATGGTGCCTGTCTTTCTGCCCCAGGGAGATTTATGGGCCCCCGAGCCCGGCACTCACAGCTCGGCTTCTTGTGGGTTCTAGATCCTGAGTTTAGGGCTCCGGAGACCCGTAGGGGCCCACACACACACTTTGGATTATTCTGGGTGGACTTCACCTCTCCTTTCCTGGAGACCTCACAGCGGTCCCAGAGCTAAATATAGATGCTGAGTTGTTAAAAGAATTGGACTTTGGGGTGGGAAGGGTAAGTAATGCCCGGGAACCCCACCGACACCACCACACCGGGTTTACTCTTTCTCCGCTCCCCCTGGCGCCAGCCCTCTCTGTGGCTGAGGCCCTGCCCTTGACGCAGCCTCCGTGTCTGGATCCAGAGCTTCCAGGGCCCTTTGGGTCCGCCTCCTTTTCCTCCTTCCGCCCACAGAGTTCCAACACCCCACCCCATCTTCCCATCATCCAGGAAGGCCCCTGAACCCCCCGAAAAACTGCTGCAGAGCCCACAGCAACGGGGCACATAGTAACACAGACACCGTGTGCGAGCCGGGAAGTCACGGCCCGCTAAGAGTGAAACGTCAGAGACCACCTGGAACCCCGGCCATTCGGGAAGGCTGAGGCAGGAGGATAGCAAGTTCGAGGCCAGCCAGCCTGGGTGCTAAGGGAGACCATTTCTCCAAAAAATAAAATCAAGTAAGGGCAGGGGCCTGAGCCCAGGGGCAGAGTGTGTGGCTGGTGCGCTCCGGGCCTTGGGTTCAGGCCTCTTAGCAGGAAACCAGGAGCCTGGAGTGCGAGGGAGGGCGGAAAGCCGGGCGGCAGCACGCAGAGGGCACTGAGGCAGGCCGTGCAGGCGGCCGGGCGAGAGGGGAAGGGGCCGAGCCCGGCCCGAGCCGGGAGTGCCAAGGTCCTGCGGGCCGTGAGGGGCCTGAGGCCGAGGAGAGGGTCCTGCGCCCCACCTCGGGGTCCCATCCTGCCCGCTCCCGGCCCGGACCTGCAGGCCCAGCACCTCGCCCTCCTTGCGGGCCGCGGGCGGAAAAGCCGGTTCTCTGCTGCCACCTGCTGGACCGGCCCCGCGTTGCCGTCCGTCGGCGCCGCGCCTAGGGCCGAAAGCTCACTCTGGCGCCTGCGAGAAGGCGGGTCTCTAAAGTCGGTTTAGCCGGCCGGCCGCTTCCTTCCACACGGAGCACAGGACGGGAAAACGCTGTGTAAGACGGCGAGGGAGACAACGATCAGCTTGAGCAACTCCTAGGCACATGAGTACCAAAGCAAAACATTAAACTTTAATATCCTTGCTTGGTAGTATTTTTTCTCATGTTACGTGACTGCTTGGTATCTTGTTTAAAAACTTACTTTTCAAATCTCCTGTCCATTATCTTTATTGTGTAATTTTTTCTCGAAGTGTTTATCTGATCAAATGCAGCTGCCTTTCCCTGTGTTCACATCACATGAGTTTTCTCTTCTGATCCACAGCTTCATTTTTTCACCTTTTTGATAAACAACCACCTTTAATTTTAACGCTAATTTTTTTGTTTTTCTCTGTGTGTACAATTTTGTGTCTAGAAGACAAAATATGTCTCACATTTTCATTTCAACAATAAGTACAGTTTTGAAAGAACTTTTGCAAAATATCTAACTTTAGAGATTCATAAATAAAAAACTATATATATATATATTTTTTAAAAGTCAGTGAGGGAAGGGCTGGCCCTGCAGTAATAAGCATCAGGTCACAGATCCCTAGGTGACTTCATAGCTATTATCTCACTCTCAAATAACCCCTGTTGGATGTGGGAGGGGACAGCTTTGAGTCAGGAAGCAGGTGTTTGGAGAGGTGGACTGGCCTGCCCAAGGTTGGTTCGTTTGTTTTGTTTTTAGAGACAGGATTTCACTACGTAGTCCAGGCTGGCCTCGAACTTGCAGTGATCCTCCTGCCTCAGCCTCCTGAGTGCTGGGGTTATAGGCTTGTGCCTCTGCTCCCAGACCTCATGCTCTTTCTGTAGAGAACAGGCTGGACGTTTCTGCCCAGATGCCATTTCCCCCATGGCCCCCTGTTCAGGCCTTCTGCACCTGAAGTCCTGTCTCCCTGACCCAGTCTCCCTCTACCCCACCAAGCCTGTCCTCTTCGGCCTCTTTCCAGTCCAAGAGTGGAGTCCAAGGACGCCACCTTGGCACGGGGGACTCAGAGAGCTGCCCTCTGCCTACCCGCCTTCCTCCTCCGGCACCCTCCTGCTTCAGCCTGGCTGGCTGTCCTGACCCTGAGGTGGCTCAGCTCAGAGACGGCTGCCTGAGGTTCTCTGGCCTGGAGCCCCCGCCCTGCGCTTCTGCTCGACTGGCTTCTGTGTCACGGAGCATCTGTGAATTCCTAAAACCGCCCTGTTTATTTCCTTCTTCAGTGTATTTTCTCCATCCCCGCAGACGGGCACCATGCCACTAACAGCACGCCGGGTGTGCGTGGAGGGTCAGTGACTCACATGTGCCAGTGCCTCCCTCAGCCTCTCAACCTCCCGCACCGCCTCACTCCCAGCCCAGGCCCAGCTCTTGGGTCACTGCACCCAGGCTGGTCCTGACTCCTCTTCAGAGCCCCTTCCTGAAAACCCACGGAAAAGCACTCCCTGTGCACTCCTGCTGGTCGTGAACCACTCACCCGTGTCGTTCCACACGTGCACCATTTGGGTACAAATGTCGTGCACACGGTTTCTTCCACAAGGATTCCAGGCAGACAGTGGCTTGAGACTGCGCTGCCTCGGGGTAGGGCATTTCTTCAGACCACTGCTTTCGTGCTGCAGTTTATTTTGCGTAGTTGATACAGTTTTTAGTTGCTTGTCATTTTTTCTTCTTCTCTTGTTTCTTTCTGAGAAGATGTCAGTGTTCTTAGCAGCTGGGATGTATCGAGACTCTTTATATGAGATGTATCGTGACTTTATCTCTATATGACTCCTTGTTACCTTTATTTTTCCTCAGCTTGTGGCTCACTTTGAGTTGCTTTGTTCTGTCCCTGGGCTTCCTTAGGAGCTTGAAGTACAGGCCTGGACATCACAGTGTCTGTGATCCCAGATAGCTGTAATGCTAGGGTGAATGTTAATGTCCCCCAGAGGCCTGCGTGCTAAAGGCCTGGTCCCAGGTTGGTGCGGCTGGACCTTTGGAAGGAGGCCCTTGTGGGTGGCTCTGAGGGCATTGAGAGCATGAGCTCTGGATCACCCAAGTTTCCCGTGACTGGAACAAAATACCCAACACCCACAACTTTAAGGAGAAGAAGGTTATGTTGACTCTCAGTTCCAATGGGTTCAGTTCATGGTTGGCCACCTCCAAGACAGAAACAAACAACAGAAGGGCATGGTAAAGGAAAGTTGCTCACTGTATAGTGGCCAGGAAGCAGAGAGAGAAGGGAGGAACTGGGGACAAGTCACATCCCCTGTGATTCTCCTGTTCTGACCAGACCCCTACCTCCAAACTTGAGACTTTGGGTAGACATTTTTTAGATCCAAACCATCAACCAAATGTTAATGTCCATTTCATTATGCAAAATGCACTTAACCCACCTCTAAGTGTCATCAGTCTTAAGAGTACTGGCTTTGCTAAAAAGTCCAAGTCCAAAATCCCCTCCAAGACTCGTGGCAAACTCTTAGTTGTGAGCCCCTGTGAAAACCAAAATGAAAGTTAATGCATCCAGCATATATTCCATTCCAAAAGGAGGATGAGGGGAATGGACAGAAACTGGATGAAAGCAGCAACCAAATCCAGCAGAGAAAACATACATTCCTTAGCTGCATGTCCAGCACCCAGGGCAGGTGTGGTGATGTGTGAGCAACCCTACCCCATGGCCTGGCTGGCTTCACCCCAAATGCCTTCTCTCCCAGGGTGGCTCCCCTTGCTGGCTGCACCTGTTCTCAGCGGATATTCCGTGTTCCTGGCATTGCCAACCTCCTGAGGTCTCTGCTGCACTTTGACTTTACTTTCATAGCTTCATGCATGGATCTCTCAAAGGTTCCTGACAGGGACTGTGACACTGTCACACATTTTTGCCTGGCCTTATAGATCCTCTTCTGAAATCTGGGTAGAAGCTTCCAGAACCTGCAACTCTTAATTCTGCATGCCTATAAAACCAGCACCATGTGGGAGACACCAAGGTCTGCCAACAGCCTGAGCAATAGCCAAGCCCCCTTGGACCACGGACTCTGAGTGCCTGGATGGTAAACTTAGGGATACATTTCCCTAGGTGACTCTGAATAAGGAGACATCCCAGGGACTTTCTTGTCAAGTGAAATACTGATTTTACCCTTGAACCTAAAATGGGTGGGGCATTGTTGGTTTTTGAGATGCCTTTATGACATCTTTCTTTTTGTCTCTGTGCAAAGTACTTGGCTTCTTTTTAATGTTACTCTTTCCAAGAACCAACTTCTCTTTTGCCCCAACTTTGTAGGCATATCCATTCTTGTGAAATGGCAAACTTTTCAAATCATTCAACTCTGTTTGCTTCTGATTCTCACTGTCAGTCTGGCTAAAAGTAACTGACAGTACTCATGTCACAACCTGAACATTGGGCGGTCTTGAAGTTTCCTTTGCAAGATTACTTAGTCAGTTGCCCTCAATCTTAGTCTCTTGTCATCTCAAGACATAGGCAAAATTTGTAGACAAATTTTCAACCAGAATGTAATACACAAGGTCTCTAGTCCAACTGTCAGTGGAGCTCTTTCTCACCTGAAATCATCTGTACCTGGTCTTTAATGTTTGCCTCCCTATTAGCATTCCAGTCTTATGAGTTCTAACCAGACTCTTTCATCAACCTCTGCTTATGGCATTTAAGTCTCCTCTAGATAGTACCTTCTGATTTTTCCTAATACCTCCTGCAAACCAGTTCAAAAAGCTTTTGAACCACATGGTCAAGGGTAGTCATGGCAACCATCATATTCTTGGTACCAACTAGCTGCGTTAATCACTTTCTCACCACTGGGATAAAGTACCCAACACCCACAATTTGAAATAGAAAAGGCTTATTTTGGCCGACAGTCTCATGTGTTCTTTCCATGGTTCATTGGATACAAGGCAGAAATGGCACGAAGAAAGGGCATGGTGAAGGGCACGGCAGAGGCAAACCGCTCACAGCATGGCAGCCAGGAAGCAGAGAGAGAGGGGAGAAGTGGGGTCAAGAATGCATTCTTACAATTCATGCCCCTGGGGACGCACTCATTTCTAACCAGGCCCCGTCTCTGAACATAAACCTTTCAGGGAACACCTTGCATCTAAACTAGAATGGTCTCCAAAGAAATTATGGGACTCCATCTCCTTCTTCTTTGCTTCTTTCTCTGCTCCTGGCTGGAGGTAAGGGGTTTTACATACTGTCTTCCACATGCTGTCACCATGATATGCTGTGTGAGTACAAGCTCCAAGTCATGGGGCCAACAAGTTATAGGCTAGAACTTCTAAAACTGTGAGCCAAAATAAACCTTTTCTCTTTATACAGTAATTATGTCAGGTGTTTTGTCACAGTGACAGGAAGCTGACTAACACAGTAGCTGTGAAATTTTGCATATTAGAGGTGAATTATGACTGGAGTGTGCCTGCTTCTTCCCAGTTTGCAGCTTGCCTTGACTGATTTTAGCTCTGGCTCCTAGCTTCCAGGAGACCTTGGGGCTGGATGCTGTCTCAGAAGCCAATGTCTCTGTGTTCTCCTTACAGCCACTGCACACTCTCCCCTTGTGCTGTACCCCAGTGACTGCCCCCTCACTTCCTATTGGGTGCCTCTGGCCTCTGGTTTCCTGTGCTGCCATCTATCTGCAGAGATCACAGATTCAAGCCCTGGTTCTCGCTTGCTGTGCCACGTTAGTTTTCTTGGCAGCTGAGATTCATTCTGTTTAGTTTTAGTTTTAGTTCTTTCCAGTTAACATGTCCAAAACATTAAAAAAAAAAAAAAGGAGGGAGTGATAGGAAAGAAGGGGCCCATGATGACTAAACTACCCCTGGCCCAAAATCTATGGTCAGTTCCATAGTAAGCAGGGGCTGGCGGCCACCACTCACAATTCTAGTTCACTAGAATATATGTTGAGGTTCATTGTTCAATAAATTTGACGGTAATGTTTTCTTGGTCCTTGTCTTTGAACACTCTCAACATGAGCTCTGTCGTGAAAACTGCTTGTTTGAAGCAAGAATATTTGAGTACATTTGTTAATGTGGACATTACCTAAGAATTAAAGAAAAATGATTGGAGAACTATCACACAAACAATGTGTAATTTTAATTCTATGGCCAGAGACTATCATGGGAATATGTCTGAGAGGGAAAGCGAGAGACTGAAACCAGATTCTAGACCTAACTACGTGTGCGACCTCAGTGACTGCAGTGCGACAAGAGGAGGCAGCCCGAGTCACTGTGTCTATACAGGCGATCCTGTGGTCAGCTCCCCTCTTTAAAAGTTCATACTGAAGCTGGAAGTTACAAAGTCCCAGCCACGGCAGGGACTTCTCAGAACAGTTGCAGCCCAGGGTGAAGTTAGATCTAAAATATGCGATTGGTGACACCAGGGCTTTTAAACCTACTTCTGAAAAAAGCACAAACATGCTTGGGGTCAAACCCAGGGTCTTGCACAGCTAGGAAAGTGTTCTGCTACTGAGCTGTATCTCCAGCCCCCTCTTCTCAAAGTCTAATGAGAATCCAGAGACCACTGTGAACGTAGTGAAATCACACACTTGCTTGGTGTCAGTTGCGATACAACTGGAGACTCACGAAACATAAAAACAACCCACAGATGCTTTGTGATTGTGCAATACTCCATTGTGTAGGTGCATAATTTACACAATGAGGAACTTGTAATAATTGATAATTTTTTAAGGGTAAAAAAAGCACCAGCCTGCAGGAAGAATTATATGATGTCGGTTATCGGTGAAGGGAAATCATAATTGTTCAATTTCTATTTTACGCTAGTCTTCTTCTAAAGAAAAACTGCAAGTATTTTTAAAACAATTAATGTAAGTTTAAAGTTCTATCCAACCCAGGACACTCTTTGAAGCTACTAAAAACTAAAAGTGGTGCTTAAAATTCACCCTTTCTTATCCCACGTTTGAAAGCATTCTGATATGACCTCAGATTCACTGTTAGCTATATCTTTGGGAATTAATGGAGAAGGGGACAGATGCCAAAACCGAGAGGCAAAAAGTAGGCCAAATTTTAAAAGGGTTATAAACCTCAGACTAGTAAATATATTATTCCCTGGGAAACCTGGACTAGAGAATCAAGTTGCTTATTCATCTGTGTTTTGAAAACTGTCTAGGATTCCACTGAAACAATATGAATTTTTTTAAAAGAACAACTTATGCCAAGCTAATGACATTTCTTTTTTTCCTAAAAAGCTAGTACGTTCATCAAGTAATTCCTTCAGTGCATTTACAAATATTTTTCAAGCCAGATACTGCATGATCAAAACTCTTCTAGACAGTGGCAACCGAACAGCACAAAATAAACCAAAACTCACTTTCATGAAGTGTGCCTTTTACAAGATGTGATAGGCATACGTACCAGTTTTCCATGATGAATGTATTCACACATTGCAAGTGTATACTAATAAAAAAGACACATATCCAATTCTCAAAAAAAAAAAAAAGAAGTAAAAGCACACATTTAGTAATGAAACAATCAAAAGGGAATAGATACATCCTGCTGATGATCAGTTCTGTGGATAAAAAGAAGGCAGAATAAAGAGATTAAAAGTAAGAGAGAAACATTGAAAAGCTACTTCTTGCCCTAAGCAAAGCATTTGACAGTGATAGAATAATACACTTTCAGGCGAGATGAGGAAATGTGGATTCATGCTATGAAGGTAGCTGGTTGGATTTGTCAACCCTTAAGTCTAATAATCAGCAAGAATCTAGAGGGGCTGGTTCAAAAGTCCTGTACCCAGAGAATATTCTAGGTAATGACCAGAGTATTTCCGGCCCACTCTTGATCAGCACTGTTACTGACGGTTTAGACGGTGATGTAGGGACATCATGCAGAGCAAGAAAACCCCGGAGGAACAATAGTACCAAGCCAACAGATAAAACCCAGCGGGTAGAGGACGGAACAAAGTCTCTGAAGAGCTACTCCCCTGTGAAGTCAACAGGAGCACTGGGAAACAGGGCCAACATCATGGCTTTCAGAACTCTGAAAATTAGCCAAATCCTCTCAACAATTTGAGAAGTATTCATTCAAGAGAAATGGATGAAGCTTGGTGAGACTGGTGATCTTCATGGTGTCTTAGCTTGCCCTATGTTCATTCCTCTCTCCTCAACTGCGTGATAGCCTTGAAAACCAACTGCTTAACCGTCATGGTACCATGAAACCCAGCACACTGTGGTGTGCAGAATAGTAATGGAGCCCCCCCGATTCCGAAGTCCCAGCCCCAGGGACCTGCCACAGTTTAACCTGTTGGGCAGTGTGCTAGAGACCTCCTTCTGTAGGGCTGGTCTTTATTCCACCTCACTTAGAGCTTAACCAGCTTGAGAACGCCTTTCCCAGGTGCATTGGGTAAAACAATCAGCAACAACTGTTTAGCACTGCAGCTGCCTGAGGCAGCAGTGACTGCTGGGGAAAAACTAAGAAACTGTCAAAAAAAGAAAAAAGAACTGAAAGGAAATGTGGGGCTTTGCAAAGCTCTGACGTATTCCTCTGAATCCAGAAGACCACAGACCCAGGCAAAACTGCTCCAATGTTAAGGAAAGCCCAAGGAGACAGTAATCACTCACCTCCAGTTGACCTTGGGCTCTGCAAAGTCAGGAAATGAAGGCCAAGTTGTCATTGTAAGCTGCCTACAATAGTACCAGAGACGTGCTCTCAGCACATCGAGAGAGCTTCTTGGCAAAATTGGGGAGGGTTCCTGCTGATAGGCAATGTAAGGAAATCTCAGTTCAACAATCAGTGAGAAACCTCACTAACCAAGCAGTTGTAGTAGCTATGCATGACTCTGAAAAAGAAAGATTTTACATAATCAGT
>RJWT010044597.1:0-11768 GCA_004365215.1 Cuniculus paca
AATTATATGACCTGGTTCAATCCTGGGAATCACATACTTTGACATGTGTCTGATAAGTGCTCATATTTTATAATTTATCTTTTTAATATTCAAATAAATAATTAACACTCATGAAAAATTAGAAGTTATTTAAGTGGCCTAAAAATAATGAGTAATTTAGGAGTTTCTCCCCATGAGACAAAATTCCCCCTAATTTGGGTTAGTTCAAAGACAGCAGAGTAATTCCAAGGAAAATGTCATCAGTTCACTTCCTTTTTATGAGAAGAAAAGTTGTGTTTATATCAAAATCATTTCAGAACTAACCATGAAATAATTTTGAAATATTAACACTTCTTTTTTCACCTTTTCTGGAGAAAACATCCCAATGTTTAAATTAAATGTGAATTGAACAAGAGGAAGAAGGCCAAGGAAGCTGTGAATGCCTCTAGTACCATCTTACTGAACAACTGATGTCAGATGAAGATGCTGACACAGATGTTTATGCTTCAGGAAACTGAAAATGTACCCATGATGATATCGAATTAAAGTCTGTTAGCTGTGTCTAAACCAATAGCAATAGTTGGATATTTCATTTCATTTCACTTTCTTTTATTTTATTTTTGTGATACTGGAGATTGAACCCAGGGCAGTCACACTGAGCTATATCTGCAACACCTTTTTTATTTTGACACATGGTCTTGCTGTCTCTAAATTGCCCAGACTGGTCTCAAACTTGCAATCTCCCTACCTCAGCCTCCCAGAGTGCTGGAATTACAGGTGTGCACCACCACACCTGGCTTACTTGATGTCAATGACTAAAACTGTGCCCAAAATTAGGTAGTAAGGACATTACCCAGACTTGTTCTTTCTCAGATACATTGTTCAGTCTTTTTCTTCTCTTTAATTTGCCTTTTCTGCTAAAGCAATTTTATTTTGAACCTAAACTTCCTTCCTTCCTTCCTTCCTACCTTCCTTCCTTCCTTCCTTCCTCCTCCCCAACATCCCTCCTTTCATGTTTCCTCAACTTCATTGCATATCCCCAGCTGAATGTGCACATGGGTTATGGCACTTGATTTCACCATGAAACTTTAACCTTTATTATTAGTCTTCCATTATGAAATTAGAAGGAAAAAGTGAAGAACATCAATTAGTTGAAAGTCTAGGGTTTCCGAAGACTCTGTCTTTGGGCTTTCCAATAGAATCTGAAATTGTTCAGTCACACTCCACAAATGAAGCGATTTTTTCCAAAGACTTCTTGCATGATTTTAATAGATAAAAATGAGGCACAGTTTTTGTTGAGATATATTAAGGAGAAATTGAAATTAGTTTCTATCTAAGAAAAAGTTTAGTGGAAAGACAATAAGAATTTTTTTAAGTTAAAGAAAAAAGTATATTTTTGAGCACTGAATATATTTGGATACAACACTTAAAAAAAGAAGTTTTCCAAATCAGTTTCAGATGCTAATGACACTATCTTTTTATTAAGTTAGTAGGACATAAAAAAAATACTTATTTTTGAATACCTTTGTGTGGTCTCTCCATTTAACCCAAAATAAAGGCCAAAATTTTTTTTTTATTTTAAAGAGAATAGAACAAAACAAAACAAAAGAAAACAAAGCAAAACAAAACAGAATAGAGTCAAACATAATATAGCATTTCAGAACAGAACACTGAAAGCTATACAGGTTTTCAAAACGTAACAACAGGAGATTAACAATGGTTACCCTAGTGTCTCTTGCTTTCTTCAAAATGGTTGTTCATACATTTACAGACTATAAACTCAAACAAAACAAAGTAATATAAAACCAGATAAAACAAAAGAGCATTATAGGCCTTCAAGTTGGACAACAAGAAACCAGCAATGGCTGTTTCATTTTTCAAAAGAGCTGTTCCTATCTTCTCACATATTGCCTTCAAATAGTAGGAAGGGGACTTAAACCAATCAAATCAAGAATAAAAGCGCCATTGGACTTCAGAACCTTTTCTCCATATTTATCGGGAATTTTGTATCTTATAGAGTCTTTCAGTTTCTTACACTAGGGAGACAATGCAGTGTTTACACATGTGTGTTTGGTTTATTTCACTTATGAGTATATTCTCAAGTCGCATCCATTTACCTATAAAAGCCTCAATGTGATCATTTTTTATAGCTGAATAGTACTCCATTGTATAAAAGTACCACATCTTTTTTATCCATTCCTCAATTGAAGGGCATTTGGGTTATTTCCAAGATTTGGCTATTACAAATTGTGCTGCTATAAACATGGGTGCACATACATCACTGTGGTAAGATGATTTCACTTCTTCTGGGAATATGCCCAGAAGTGGAATAGCTGGGTCAAATGGACTTCCAGTCCTAGCTTTTTGAGAAACCTCCAGACTGACCTCCACAGTGGTTGCACCAGTCTGCACTCCCACCAACAGTGGAGAAGTGTTCCTTTTTCCCCACAGTAAAGGCCAAAATTTTCATTATGGCCTGCTGGATCTGACCTGTCACAGTTCTCTCATGATTTTTTTAATATCAGCATTTTGTACCCTTCCTTTCCCTCTCTTATTTTCAGTTACAGTGATGTCCTAGCTATCTCTTAACCTGGTAGGTCCATTTTTTCCTGAGGAATTTTGCTTGGCAATTGTTTCTGCCTGGAATATCTATAGATGCACACTTGGTTAGCAGCTACACTTCCTTAAAGTTGGTCAAATATCATCTTCTCAGGGGGAAATCTCATTACTACTATAATTAAAGATGCTATTAACACCCTTGTTATGGATTAAAAACTGGTGGTCAGCTTAACACCAGCTGAATTAAATCAGCATGGTGCTGAGTGTAGACAGCCCACCTGAGGAAAGTTACCAGCATAAAAAGAGATGTGGAGAAGAAGAGTGGTGGCATTACAGACTTCCTAGCTTCTACCGCTGGTCTTTGGGCCTTCCCAGAACAGACTTCAGTGCTGTGGACAGATTTCCTGCACTTTCTTGTGTTTAACACTGGGTAACCATCATAAATAATATTATAAATTCTGTGTCCTGATTGTAATCTTTCTCCCTGCGACCCCTGACTACAACAACCCTCCTGATCCTATTTCTTATTTTCATCGACTTTTCCCCTTCTCCACTTAATAGCTTCTAGTGTGCTACTTAATTCAACATATTATGTTTATGTTTATTTTATGTCTCTCCTCACTAAAATGGAAAACCTACATGGACAAGGATCTTTGTTTTACTAAAACATTCCAAATAATACCTGCCACATACGAGGCACAAATAAAACAACCTTCCAAAACAAAACAAATTCCCTCAAAACAAAACAAAACAAAACAAAACAAAACTTACTGAATGAGGAGGTAAGATTTAAGGCTTATACTAACTTGATTCAGCAAGTCAATAAATATATACATTAAGTACTTATTGTATGCTAGTCACTTTGCTGGGCATTAGGAAATCTAGAGGTGAATCATCCTGGAGAGAAACAAATGAAAAATTACCATACACATGTTAAGTGTACAGTGTAAGAGGGAGCATAGGGTATTCTGGGAAGATATAAGGTGGCAACTAACTCAGAACAAGTGAAGTCATGAAAGATTCATTCATATTATTCACTGAATGAATAAAAAGCACTGCATGCCCATTACTCTTCCAGGTACTTTGATAAGGAAAGACTGAACAACTGTATGCCTTTTGCCTTTGCCCTTTTCCTTTTTTCCATTTTTGCTGAGCAACCATCTTGCTACCATAAGGTTTTTAGAAGGGTAGAAGCCACAGACCAAGGATGACACAACAGTAGTACAGATGGATTTAAATTCCTTATGGAGGCTGGGGATTTAGCTCAGTGCCTGGCAAACATGAGGTCCTGAATTTGATTCCTGGTACCCACCCCCACCCTCACCCCCACCACAAAAGGATAAATTCCTATGGAATCCTGAAGATACAGTTCCACCTTGATTGGCAGATCTCCAGGTTTCTTTTACAGTATAAAATTAAAAAGATCTGGGGCTGGGGATATAGCTGTGCCTACCTGGAAAGCACAAGGTCTGAATTCAATTCCCAGTACCAAAAAAATAATTAAAAAGATCAAACTTAATTTTCTCGCCATGTATGATTTCTATTTTTATTATTTAAAAATAATCTGTGTGGGTTTTTTTTCACTAATTGTTTTGTGTTTGTATTTTTTCTCATTAATTTGAAAGTCTCTTATTTTTTCCTAGTGGTTACCCTTTACTTCTTATCCTTATAAGAGACACTTTATTTCTTAAAGTGGTGTGTCCCTTATGAATTATGAGTTATAATGCAATTAATATATCCTTCCCTCCTCACTTCTTTCCATTTCCATTACAATTATGGCATATAATATTTTGTCTTAGCTTGTCTTATGATATATTTAAGGAACTTTTACCAATATAACTTGACTTACCATCTTTAAGAAATACTTTTTGACAACTTGTAATAAAAGAGAAGCAAATCAGCATATCTTCCATCACTTCTACCCTTCTTTCTCTTTCCAACTTTTGTTAGTTATTGGAGCATCAGTCTTAGGTTATTGGTATATAAGGGTTTAGAGGAGAAATATGAGTTCCAGTCTTTCTGGAAGGAGTTTATACTTCATATAAAAATGAGACAACAAAAGTCTTCTGCAATTTTTTCCCTGATTGTTGTCTTCATAAATTGCACATTACAGATTTCTTTACACAGAGCCAAGAGGCAGCATAGTATGACAGACTGATAGAAATTTTATTCAACTCTTTAAAGCAAGGTTCTTAGCCTCCATTGGAGCAAAAGCACAAATGCCATGTCCTATGTAGAAAGCTCATTGTGTGTTTAGGACACCTCTGTACTCTACATGTGAGCCTATATGGCCGTGAAAGGCTCTGCTAATCATGTATCTCGTTTGCCCTGCAGTTTTCAATGTCTAGTTTAAAACCCCAGCCACTACCTGGGCATAGCAAATGTGTCCAGGGAAGAAAATGGCCAGTGATCTCAGCCCACTTAAAAAGGGTTCTTCTCTTTATAAATTTTAGTTTATCTTATTCTCTGCTTCAGTAACTCTTTTTGAAAATCATTAAAATATGAAAATTTTTGTTATCTTGTTTCTATTTTCCAATTTGTTGTGTTAGAAACAATATCCTACTGTTGCCTATTATGTTCTGTTCAGAAACAATATTCTGAATGCTTAATGATTTATTGAAATGGTGGTTATGTTCTGGAATTCCAAATTGAATTGACTTTTCTCTGGGGGTTCTGGAAGGATATGAAGACCTGCTCTTTTAGAGGTTTAATAGGCAATAGTGCCTTTCCCATCACATTGTTATTTTGAAAGAAGCACTGCTCACTGCAAACATTTGCAGTTTTTTTTTTTTGTGGCACCAGGGATTGAACTCGCGACCTTGTGCTTGCCAGGCAGGCACTTAGACCACTGAGCTAGATCCCCAGCCCTACATTTGCAGTTCTTAAAAAATGTGAAAAGAATATAAGTCAAGTTTACATAGAAAAAGGTAAATAGAGAAGTGAGCAAAGATTATAGCTAAAAAAGAGCATCAAATTTACTGTTCTATCTAGATATTAAGGGCCCAAGTCAGGTGTATCTGATTATTACAATTCATTTTTTATATGCCTCTATTAGCTTCTGAGAAAATTGATCACTGTACACAATCTGACTAGGATGACACCATTTAAAGCAGTCTTATCAGGTACATATAATTATTCCCAGTTTGTATAAGGAAAAGAGACTCAAGAAGATTAAATAACTTTCCCAAGATCACACAGCTAATACATGGTAATGAACAGAGACACAGAATTGTTCCCCACTCTATGCTGAGGGCCTGTTTCTGCTTTGTTTTAAATCAAGGAATAGCTTTGTGCTGAGAAACTGCCTTTCCTCACTCTACTAGTGGTCTAATTGTGTGGGACCTGCTGCAGGCTCTTTAACGCCTTCAGCTCTCCAGCTCAGGCTCTCCTCTAGATAAACCTTGTCTTACTGGGAAAGCCCTTCCACTTCCCTCAGATCCAGTGTCATTTTCTATCACTTCTTCTTTTGAGGTAAATAAAACAAACAAAATAACAACAATTAATAATTCCAGTGAAAAACATCAAAATTGCTCTCTCTTTCTCGCTGTAGTCAGGCGTTTGCAAGAAGAACAAGATAATACAGGACCCATAATTTATAGTATTATTTGTAAGTCACCCAAAGAGTCTAATACAAAACAAGTGCAGGAAATCTGTCCACACACTAAAGACCCAAAGAATTCAGCTGAGGGCCTGGAGCCCACAGCAATGTCCTGCATGAGTCCAGCTGAAGATCTAGAGCCAATGATAATGCCCCCCATGAATCCAGCTGGAGGCCTAGAGTCCACTACAGTGACTCATGCAAGTTTGTTTCATGGATCTGTGCCGGGAAGGCCCAAAAGTCAGTGGTGGAAGCTAAAAAGTCTGTTCCAGTGGGCTGAGAGTTCTGCACTGGAGCCAAGAAGTGATCATCAAAGTAAGGACCAGGGCTCCCCCAAAAAGTACCACAGCTATCCTCAGTGACAAGGAGGTCCTGAGCTCCTCCGACATTGAGAGCAGTGGAGTTCCTATCAGGAAGCTAGCATGACAAACTTCTCCTGGAGATTGAATAGCATACATCTTCCCTTCCAGAGCCAGGAAGCAATGTTCGAAGTAAAGACCAGAGCTCCCCCAAAGTGAACCACAGCCATTCTCAGAGATAAGGTCCCAAGCTCCCCCAGTGTAACAGCCTAGTTTGTATCAGGGAAGCCAGCATGACAAGCTCCTCCAGGAGAACCAACAACTCCAAACAATAACCACTTCTTTTTCCTCTCTAGGTCTCCTTTTTATACTGGCAACAATCCACAGGTGGGCAGTCCATGCTTAGCACCACACTGATTCAGTTCAGCTGGTATTAAGTTGACCACCAGTTTTTAAAACAGCAATCTCTCTCTCTCCCCCGCTCCCTCTCCCTCCTCTCTCCTCTCTCTGTTACTGTTATTCTCAGTGTCCACTGTCCAGACATTTTATAACCTAGTTAAAGCTTTTTCATTAATCTATAAAATTTTAGGTTCTCATACCTTGAGGCTCTGATGCTAATTTTCTTTTTAGGAATTGAGGCAAGTGATAGCCCCCCCCCATTTAGTCTTATTTGTCACTTCAAACCATCCAAAACAAAAGGACCAATATCTCTAATAGAAAATATATTGCTTAGATTGCTATGAGATCTTAGGAAAGTTGCCTAATTAAAAATGACTGTTGGTTCACTATAATACTGGCAAAATGTTACTTGACTTTATTTTTCATAGTGATAAATTTAGGAAATATGACAACTGAATGCAATTGTGAGTATGGTATTTTGAGGAAAAATATTTTAAGATAATACTCTCCTAAGTTAGAAATGAGTGATCTAAAATGCGATAGTGTGTGTGTACGTATATTGTACATATATGTAGTAGGATTCATCTTCTTTATAAAAATAAAACCCAAACTTTCCAGGTTAGATATACTAGTCTTTGTACATTGAGTTTTTCCTCCTCCACATGAGCCAAAACTCTTCATAATACAAGAAGATAAAAGAATTGTGACAGTTGGGCTCCCTATGAAGCCAACTCTGAAAAAGAGATTGCACACAGGAAGGTTATTGGGTGCTGGACTGGAGTTCAATATCTATAGGGATTGAGAAACCAGGGCAGGGTAGAGGGAGAGGCTGGGCTGAGCTCCTGTCACAGGCCAATATCTCTAATGCCTTCACTGAGAGGTGTTAGTTGACATTTTCAGGAACTGGGAGAACAATGCTTCAGTGTCGAGTGGGGTAATCTGGGTGGCACACCACAGTGGTCCCTATGAGAAACACATTTATCAGCAGTGCAGATTTTTAAAAGCTATATATATAGAGTCTGCCAAAAAAGTGTATACACATTTCAGGAAAAGAAAAACAGTATGATATTTTTCAACATGGAGGACCCTAGAGGATGTCATATATTGCAGAAAACCCACATCGCACTACATTGCAACAATCTGAATGACCAAGATTACCCAAGCAGCAGTTGACCATACCAATAAATGTCTAGAAGCTAGTGGACACCACTCTGAGCACCTCTTGTAATTGTAGAGACTAAAGGTAACATAATAATCTCATGATGTCTTAATAAATTTAGTATTAAAATATTTATAAAGATTTTTTAATTTTTATAAAAAATTAAAGTGTATTTTTTGTGGACTCTGTAAATGTAATCACACATGTATATATATGATTACATTTGAAATTGCCAATTTTATGGATTGAAACTGTTCATTATTGACAATTCCATATGGTATATGATCTAATTATACAATTATAATGGTAAGTGTCTATAAATGAAGACAAACAGCAATAAAAACGTAACTAGTTGGTAGAAGAATTGGTTTTACTAGTATCTATTGAATGGTATCTTAGAATAGGTAGTATTTTAAAAATAAATTTCATATACTTTCTTTAAAAACAAGCTCTTTCCTTTGTTATCTTTTTGATTTTCTGTTTTATTTTTGTTCTTGTCTTTATTTTTGTCTTTCTTACACTAATTTCTTTTGTCTTTCTTACACTAATTTGATTCCTTTGTCATTATGAAATAATCTGCTTCCTTGTTACAATATTCTCCACTATGAAGTCTGCTTTATCTGATTGTAATATAACCAGTGCAGATTTATTTATTTATTTATTTAGTACCAGGAATCAAACTCAGGACATTACACTTGCCAGGCAGGTGTGGTGCCACTGAGCTATATCCCTGGTCCCTGCAGCTTTATTTAGATTAGCATTTAGCATTTAACGTTTTAGATTAGCATTTAATTTTTGCATTTAGATGACATATTTTTAATATAACTGTTGATACAGTTATAATTAAACCTACCATTTTGCTATTTTTTTCTATTTATCACATGTATTTATCCTAGCTCCTGCCTACTTTTGAATTAATTCAGTCATTTTATGATTCTCAGTAACTTCTTCTGTTGTTTATGCTACTTTATCAACTTAAAGTATATACAAATCACTGTTTTTTTAACCAGTTGTTTCAAGAACTATTCTTTCTGTCCCCCTATCCCCACCTCTCCATTGGAGTTTTTAATTACATAAGTATTTGACTGTTCAAAGTTCTTCTATAGCTCATTACTTGGTTTTGTTTGTGTTTTTTTATTTGTTTGTTTTTCTCTGTGGTATTTAATACTATTGTGTGCAGTTATATTGCTCTCTTCTACATGATTGAAAGTTCCATGAGGCAGAGACTGTTTCTCTTGTTAGTCCCTGTATTTCCAGGGCCCAAGTGCCTTGTATACAGTAGGTATTCAGTACTTTCTTTGCACTGAAAAGTACAAAGTAGGTACAGACTTTTATCTTACAAGTTCATCTTTTAGACACCTTCAACGGATTATGTATAGAAGCATAAAAGGTTTGTGAGCTTGGTGGTAAACACAGTAGTTGAATGGCCAAGAGATAAAAGAAGCTCAGGAGCAGTTAAATAGTGAAGCAATAAAGGAAGGAAGAGAAAGCTACAGGACACTCATTTAATAAAGTGTCCTGTCCACTTGCCCAAAATGCTACTCGATTCTGAACAAATCATTAAGCAATACTTTATGTAGTCATTTCATTAGAAAAATGGATAAACCTCAGACTATACAGCCAAGGTCAAAATAATTTTCCAGAATGAGAATGTTTTTAAGAAACCAGCTATAATTTAACTGGATTAGACTTTGGCATCTACTAAAGATGATACATTCTGCCAACATGTGGAAAGACAATTAGTCACTGAAGACAAATTTTCTCTCTTGATGGGCCAACACTATTTTCTTGTTATTTCTTTTCGTGGGTTTATTTTGTTTAGCCATATTCAGTCATCTTTAAAATTCTTTTTTTCATCTCTATACAGGTCAAGAAAACAGTTCCCGTAAGCACAAATGACATGTTGTGATTTGTATAAAAGTCATAAATATCCTTCCTCTTGGCCAAAGAATGTTCATTAAACATGGCCACCACTCTAATGGTTTTCAAGTCAGTAAATATCCAGGCATTCAGCTGAGTCATCTACAAGACATATTATGAAAGTGAAAGCATTGAGAAGCAAGGAGAAATCTAGAGTCCTGAATCTCACTTTCTTCATCCATATTTTCTTCCTCCTTTCCCCTACATCGACCTCCCATTATTCTTTTGAATATTTTCCCTCTGTGTTCCATTTGAGTATTATCTACTGCTTATGTCTTCAATTCGCTAACATTTTCTTCTTCCAATATTATGTTTATCGCATTCAGTGCATTTTTCATTTCAGCACTGTAGTTTTCATCTTTAGCAATGTGATTTGTAAGAGATAAAATAATCATTTTAAAGTTGTTATCTACTAATGGTGTTATCTCTCATTTCTGAGAAAGTTTTGATTGAATTTCCCTCCTTATTATAGGTCATATGTTTCAGACTTTTTGCAGGCCCAATAGTTTTTGATTAGATAACAGAAATTGTGCATTTTGCTTTTTATAAGTGCTGGACATCTTTGCATTCCTATAAATAATCTTTTTTTTTCTGGAACATGGTTAAATTACTGAAAACATTTTGATTTTATCAGGTCAAGCTTTGTTATATTGGATCAATTTTTCTACTACTAAAGCAAAGCTTCTTTTAGCATGCTACCTAATACCTTGTGGATTTTAGGTTTTCTACTTTGACTTTTGGGTCTAATCCCATCCTTCCTGATGTCTGGGAATTGCTTTCTGTAATTCTTTCCAATCCGTCTTTCTTGGCTCCTGGCAGTTTCATCACTGAAAGTACTAATTGGTATCAGTTAATACTGACATGCAACCTCTGTAAATACGCAGTTATTTCTTGGTATGGCAGGTTCTGTTTTGGCGTTTTTTCTGATGAGGACATCTGCTTTGATCTCCCTTAACTTCTAGCTTTGCCCCCTTAACTGAAAGAGGCTTCTGATCTCTGGCGGGAGTACTTTACCTTCCCTCACAGTTGGCACAGTTTCTCCAGGAAATAAGCTGTGCAATTGTCGGCGCATTTCATTTGTTCCCAAGTATCTCAGCAGTGTTGTTCTTTATTACCTGATATCTGGACAGTCATACAATAATAAATTTTTGCATAGAGAAATTGCATGCTTTGTGACCCCTTAAAATCAGTGACTATATTTTTCTGTTGATTCAATGTTTCCTTATTCTGACTTTTTTTGCTTTGTTAATACATGTTGACAACAGGGTAACCACACCAAAATTTTGCTCATGTGTATATAAACTTATCCTCAAGAGCATGATTATTATTGTGAACTTGTTGCATTTATTGATGAATATATGATTGTATAGTTTGTTAAACTAGATTTGTACAATTTTTAAAGTTGCATATTAGTTTTTGAATTGATGGCATTTGAGGTTTAAAAGCAGCAATAAACATGAACAGCTTGGCTTATTACCAAATAATCAGTCTATAGTCAACCAATGTGTCAATGTCAGAGCCAGGGGCAGCTCTTTGGAGTGTGACTTCTAACCGTTAGTCCAGACCACACTTTCCATATCAAGACCTTGCACATGGCGAAGGAAGTATTGCTTGCTTTGTTAGACTACTTATGTCAAATTGTAAATCTTAAGTTTAGTGTGTCAAGGAGACCTAAACTCATTAGTGTAATTTCTTCTTATGACTTTGAAAAGTACACATGATATTTGCAGTGGTTTGATCAATAAAAGAAATGTAGCTATGGTTTAGGCATCTGAAAATGAAAATGACTTTGAAGAGACTAATTTAATGTCATGATCTTCTAGCCTTGTGATCTAGAAAGATATAAACTCAGGGA
>RJWT010044598.1:0-11740 GCA_004365215.1 Cuniculus paca
TTAGGACTTTGGCAACTCTTGGAGATGGACTAAATGTCTTTTGTATAAAGGATATACATGAGTCTTTGGGGGGCCAGGGGTGGAATGTTACAGTTTGTGTCTAGGTGGTCCCCCAAGCCTCATTCAGTCATGAAGCACCTGAATCTAGCCTTTGTGATTGGTTTGTTGTCTAGCACTGAGATTAGCAGTATGAATGCTGCACCCGCCCAGGGGTGGAGCTGGCATACAAGATAAGGTCGGGAAGGAGGCATGCTTTTCCCTCTTTTGCTCTGTTTGCTCTTGCCTCTTGCAGCCAGGCTGCCCCTCAGTCACACCACCCTGCCTTGGAACCAACTAAGTATGGACTAAAATCTCTAAAAACTGTAAGAAATAAACCTTTCCTTGCTTCATTTTGGGTATCAGGTATTTTGTCTCAGCAACAAGAGAAAAGTAGCCAAGACAATGTGAAATGAACTTGGGGTCATTTTGAAGGCTGCAGGACACACACTGAGCATTGGGCAGCCTCCCAGTTTGATGCTCTGGTGCTCAGAGTTGGCGGTGGCAGTTGTCACTTGGGATTCTGTAATTGTCTTCTTCCTAATATAACCAATTCTCAGGTATACCCTTATTATCCCATGTATCCTCTTTTGCATTAAGCCTGAAAACAAACTTACAGTGAAGAAAATCTTAAATTGTAGTCATACAAAATTAAAACTACAAAATGTGCTAGAGGATATGCTGGGTTTTTTCCCCCCACTGTGGGAATGAACACAAAACCTATGCATTGAGCTTCTTTTCTTTTCTTTTCTTTTTTCGTTTCTTTTCTTAAGTGTTTATTTTGAGACAGATTCTTGCTAAGTCATTAAGGTGCTCAGGCTAAGATCAAACTTGTGATCCTCCTGCCTCATTGGTCCACAGTGCTGGGATTATAGGCACGTGCTACTTACTATACCAGGCCAGAATGTGGTTTTTCTTTTAAAGTGACTCAGATACTGTGCATTCATTAGTCTTGAGAACTCATTTCTACTCACTCCAAGGAATAGATTTAATATTAAAGTTCTTCAGGCTTTTGTGGAACTCCAAGAGTTTTCTGATCCCAACCTCGTACAAGCCTTAAGGTGAGTGTTTGGCTACACGTGGCATAGACCATGCCAGGAGGCCTGGGCAGTAGTGGAGTGGTGGTTGTTAACACTCTGAGTAACTCAGGGAGCCCACAGGTCCTGCAAGACACTGACTGCATTTCTGTGCTCCCTCTCCTACCATGTGACTGCTGCATGCCAGGTAGCAGCCCTAGACAGAAATGGAACATGCATGGAGGGACAGATGTCATGTTTTTTTTGTTGTGACCTCCAGTTCTTCCTCTGGTTCTTTGCTGTCCTTCATTTTGGGTGATATCCCGTGGTCATGTGGTGCTTTCTTCACACATCTGCTGCACACCCTATTCAGTGTGGCCTCAACACTGTTCGGCCCACTTCCCACCAGATTTGTCCTCGAGCATGGCTGCTCCAAGTGTGCCAGGGAGGATGTAGACCTTCTGCCAGCAGAGGGAGGGCTCAGTCTTGGCTGCAGAAAGCTGCGTGTCACTGTGCATTGTGTAACATGAACAGAAGGAGACAGCCTTCGCACTCCCTCATGTGTCCTTGTCTCAGGGTCTACAATATGCTCCCCAGATGCCTGTATGCACCTATTGTCCTGGGCTTTGGAGGTCATCATCTTGTCTTCTGCGGTGTCTTGGCTGGGCCTCACCATGCTTTATGTGCTATGGTCCTGACCCTGAGTCACAGCCCATTAGAGGGGTGGGACTCTTATGGAGACACCGAGCCTGTTTCAGGACTGTGAATAGCCCTGCTTTATCTGGCTCATGTTCTTAGACCTTATCCACCATACTCTGGTCTTGCCTACATGGCCGCTTTCCCTGTGGCCTTACTTTAGCTGAGCACTGAAGGATTGGCACTTGGCTGTGACCCTCTTGACCTGCTCAGCAGCAAATTCTTGGGCTGAATGGTTTGTGAGCCATGTGCAGGTGTCCCTCACACTGCACAGAAGTGGAACGAACACACCAGGTGCTCAGACTTCTGGAGGGCAGCACGTGAGTCCTTATGTCCCATAGCTAAGTCACTGTGAGCACTCCTGAAGGGAAAGGTGGCTGTGCTCAGACCACAGGCTTGAGGGCGGGGGTGTCCCACTGAGGTTCATCCTCCTTCAGCTTACCTCTTGCCCAGGTAGTCCCCAGTGACAGTCTTATTTAGACCTTCTCCTGTATAGAGGAACTGGGTAATTTCTGGAAACTCTGTAGCAGGTCATTTTCTATTAAAAACTGAATTCCCTGAAGAATGGCATAAGACAGGAAGCACCAGTTAGGAAGGCCACTCAAATTCAGTTTTCAAGGACAGAAACACAGCATGATGATCTTACTGGTTTGGACACAGGAAAAACATCAGAGAGACCCAGGGAACTGCAGGATCTGATTTTCAAAATATCATACTACATTTTATCCATCAAAGACAAGTACATACATGTCTTCTGACAACTTACCAGGTTAAAAGACAAATTAAAGGGTTACTGAACAAACTATTATAAATGATTGTTTCAAATGACAAGGATTCACCAGCCTGACAGTGAATAGAGATGGTAAACTTTGGTGCTCTGAAGATTGCCAGGAGCAAGAGAGGGTGTTGAAAAGAACCAAAGACACCAAGGACAAAGGGATTCCCATAAGCAGAGGTGGGGCTGGGGCTGGTCCCTGGCCTGGTCACTGGTGATCACCTGGAATATGACTGTGGCACTGAAGGTTGGGAAGCTGGCCTTCTTAAAGAGCTTGGCAACCCAGGGGCAGACACTGCCTCTAGGTTCCTCTGGTGGGGCCACAGCTTTATGAGGTTCTTGCACCCTTCCCACCTGGTCTTTCCACTTCTAGTTTCCCTGTAATCTCTGTGGCCACAAGGTTGGGGGCTGAACACTGAGAAGCCAAACCTCCTGCCAATGTTAGCCAAAGCTCTGAAAAGTGAATGGACCCAAGTAAGAGACTGTTTGGCCACTCACAACCTGTCCTTGCAACTCAGTACACCCCCAAACTAGAATGAATCTTAGAGAGTCCTGTGAAACAATCTACGAGGATTTGAGAAAACCAAACAGGCTCAGAACAAACTAATTTCTGTGCTTCCAGGTCACAAAATGGAGACAGAAGTGGCCCCTGGGAGGCAAGAATTCCTTTGCAAGAGACGGAGGCTACAGCCACGGGAAACAGGGAGCCACTGTTCAAGTTCAGATCAGAGACCCTGAGATAAAATGCAGTCAAAAGCCTGAGACAAAGAGGGCAGCTATGACTGGAAAACCATCTCAGAGGGAAAGAGGCCAGAAAAAGAGGGGAGGACACAGGAATAGGGTGCTTTGAGTGTGGTGACAAGTGTCCTCAGAACAGAGACAGTCACGTGGAGGCAAAGATTAATGTTCCCACAAGCTAGGAGCATCACAAAACGCCAGGACAGACCCAGAAGGGATTCTCCCTCAGAGAGTAAAAGACAACACCTCTATCTTGGATTCTGGCCTCCCGAACTGAAGGAGAATAAATTTTTGTACTTTAAGCCACACAGTTTATGGCTAATTTGCTAGGGCAGCTCTAGAATACTGATACATTGGGTAGGTAATTACTCATAAAAGAAAGCAAATATTTCATTAGAAAAATTTTAATATTTTAAAATATTACTTAGAAAAATCAAGCAGAAAATACTGGCAACCTGCTAAAGTTAGCATCTAGTTCTGTATTTCTAACCTGCCTATTACTTATCCTATGTGTGTCCCTCAAAAGAAGCTGGAATTTAAAAAAAAATCTAATAATCAAGTTTTTTGTTTTGTTTTACTTGAGACAGGGTCTCCCTATGTAGCTAGCCCAGGCCGGCCTTGAACTCTCAGTCCTCCTGCCTCAACCTCTTGAGTGCTAGGTTCGGTTTTTTAAGAAGTTAATTTGACCTGGTCAGATCTATGATCATTGATTTGTGAGGACTTACTCCTCGCCTCTTATTTTGTGCTATTTCACATGCTTTTACAGCCTTTTGTTAAGTTGATCAAGTTTGCTTTACTCTAGCTTTCCTAGTAACTTATAAATTCTATTTAATTCCTATCTCTTAAAAATTACAGGCTACTCTTAAAAATTTAACAACTATCTAAACTACCTTTATCTATCAACATCTAGAAAACATTAGCAGACTTATACTTTCCTTTTTATTTTAGCCTTTTTATTTGCCTTTTCATTTTGTCATTAGACTTAACTGTAAACTCCAGCCCCTACCCTTGCCAATGCCAGGGGATTAAACCCAAGGATGCTCTATTAACTGAGTTACATACCCTGCTCTTCTCTTAAAAAATAATAATTTTGAGATGACTGCACCAAGTTGCCCAGGCAGTACTCAGATTCTGGATCCTCCTGTTTCAGCCTTTGAGGGCTGGGATTACATGCAGGCTTGAATCTCCATACCTGGCTCAATTATAAACATATCACATGTCTTTTTTTATCCTGTGGATTCGTTTTGTTTGTTTGTTGTGTAACCCTCCAACATCTCGACTACTAGACTCAGGGGAGAAGTCTTGGTGACTGACTGTTTTGAGTCCTTTGCATGTCTAAAATTGTCTTTACTGGTCCTTCTCCAAGAATGACAGTTTGGGTAGACAAAATTCTCAGTTTTATTTTTTGAGACAGGGTCTCACTAAGTCACTAAATAGCCTGGGCTGGACTTAGATTTGGCAATCATTCTGTCTCAGCCTCCCTTCCAGAGCACTGGGATTATGGGAGTGTGCCACAGTGCCTGGCTAACATGTTAGCTCTTGTTTCTTTTCCAGTTAGATACAAGTGTCATGGGGGTAGGAATGCTGTCCCTCTTCCTCTCTAGCAACCACAACAGTCTGGCACAAGGCAGATCCTACAGATTAAAACATGTGCTGTACCAGTGGATGAGAGAAAGACAGATGTCCATTCACATTACCTGGAAGAACCTCTCATTCTTGGGATTAGTGGAAAAGATGGAATTCAAAATGGAAAGCAAAACACAGAGAAAGCAAAGTTGGCAATACCAGAACACTCAGAAGGAAACACTGGCATTGCCAAAACTTTATGCTCACTGGGTGTGGCTGTGGCATGCCTGTAATCCCAGCATTTGGGAGGCTGAGGCAGGAGGATCACTGTGAGTTGGAGGCCAGCCTAGTCTACACAGTGAGTTCAAGGCCTATCTGAACTACGTAGTGAGACCCTGGTCTCAAAACAAACCAAAAATCAAAAAACAAAAACACCCCCCAAAAACCAAAAAACCAAAAACCAAAACCAAAACCAAAACATTTAAAAAAAACCTTTATACTCATGTAGATATCAAAATGACATTCAGTCTCTCCCTGAACCCATATCCCGGTGGAACAAATCACAAATTATGAATTCGATGCTCCTTACTTGCTCCTAACAAGAATCCTTAGATCCCAGCTACAGGCAAGTTCAGATCTACTCAAAATGTTATATACAAAGGGGGTGGAAATAATTATAAGCTACATATCAACAATGATTTGTATCTAGAGTATATAAAGAATTCACAAAATGGCATTAAAAAACAATGCAATTAGAAAGTAGACAAATACATGAGCAGATAATTCACAAAAGAGGATATACAGACAGCAATAGGCACACAAAAAGGTATTGAGCACAGTCAGTGTTAAGGGAACACAAAACAATAAGACAGCACTGCACATGCATATCAGAGTGACAGAAAAATACAGTGATAGCATAGGCAACGGTGCAGAGAAACTCATCCACTTATTGGTGGGGGTGAAAAGTGCTATAGCCAGCCTGGAAAACAATGTGGCAGTTTCTTAAACATCTGTACATGCAACTACCATACCATCCAGCAACTGCACCTTTCGGCATTTATCTCCAAAAAGTGAAAACCTATGCAAACACAAAAACCTAACACAAAGGCTTGCAACAGATCTTTCTCCTTTCCTTTTTTTCTACCTAGATTCTCTACCCCCACTTTTTTTTTGTCAGTATTGGGAACTGAAACCAGGGGCACACTACCCCAACGTCCTCCCCTTTTTGAGACAAAGTCTTGCCAAGTTACACAGTACGGTTTTGTGATCCTCTTGCTGCAGCCTCCTGACTAGCTGGAAGTACAAGTGTGCACTACCACAACTGGCCACATAACAGTTTAATTTATAACAGCCAAAAATCAGAAAAAGCCCATAGGTCCTTCAACAGGAAAATGGTTACAATGAGGTGTGTTCAAATCACAGAATTCATTAGTAAAAGGAATGGTGCATGCAACTTGGATGAATTCTTAATCACAGAATGTTGTTATATCCTTCTGCTATGGTCTGGATTTGGTCTGCATTTGATCAGCCTGTCCCCCACAGGTGTGTGGGCTGGAGGCTTGGTCCATCAGGTGGTACCACTGGGATGTGGTGGAACCTCTAAGAGGAGGGCCCTAGCAGGAGGTCTTTAGGACCCTGGGGGTCTGTTCTCCTTCACTAGTGATTAACGTAGGCCCCTGAAGTGCAAGTCTGGCCTCATGAGCTCTCTTTGGTTTCCAAATGTCATTACCTGCTCCTATGGATGTGACAAACTTGGGGGATGGTTGTGCTTCATCAAAACTAAGCATTGGCAGCAGGCACCCTGCTCTTAAACCTCCAAATGGTGAATTAAATAAACTTAGCTTGCTTCAGGTATTTTTTTACAGTGATAAAAAACTGACAAACAACTTCCAAACTTGAGAAATGGAGGAAAGATTGGAGGCTGCTGGGGATCAAGGGATGAGTGTGGGTGCAGTGGCAGGGAGGCAGATACAGTTATAAAGGGTGACCTGAAGTGTCTTAGTGAAACTGTTTGGTATCTCGATTGTGGCAGATACAGGAACCTCCTCAGGTGTGAAACTGTGTAGAGAACTTATAGACACACAAGTAAAACTACAGTGACGTGAACAGGGAAGATGGATGTGGGTATATTTTTTTTTTGTCATTGGGGGAAACTAGACAAAGGGGAAAAAGGATTCACATTACTTTGTATACCTGCAAGTGAATCTAAATTTTAAAAATTATGTCCATGAAAAAAGCTTTCCACTGTCATCTCACTGGTGCCTACACTGTCATTTCTTCATTACCTCTAATGCTGACAGCCATCTCATATGCAGGCATTAGTCGTTTTGCAAAAAAAATAAAAGGAAACCAAGGCCAAGAAATTAAGTAATCCATTTAAAGCCACACACTAAGGGACTGAGCAAGAAGCCAAAGCTTAAGACTGTTCTGCTACTCCATGCTGCCTCCGTGACATATAGCTACTTAAAAGTTGTAAAATGACAACTCAAGAAAATAGACTGTTTTGACAGGAACTGTAACATTTTCCATTTTTCTGGAAGCTCTTTATAGCAGTAACTTAAATGGCTTAAATGACATTTAAAAGGAGGGAGAGATCACAGAATACACATGATTCGATATCGTTCATTGAAAAAGCCCATAAAATGATACTGTAAACTTACACTTACATGTGTGCAAATGCACAGAAAAAGATCTGGAAGAACATCCACAGACTGTCACTAGTGTCACCTCTGTGTCACCTCATAGAGACCAAGGTGGAAGAGGAGGATTGGTTAGGTGCCATCTGGACTTTGGCCTCTACATGTGCGAATTTAAGACTGCATTCCAATTCAAGTACAACTGGTCTTTGATTTTTAAGAAGAGTAAAAATAAATCAAATACTTACTGTATTCATAGATCTGTTCCAGCTTATCCACAAAGAAAGGGAGAAAAGTTTATAACTGGACTTACTACCAACAGCTAGGAACCTGCAAAAAAGCCAAATTCAGAAATAAGAGCTGATACATGTAGACAGTGATAATGTAAAGTAGCTCCCACATTACCAGTTAGTAACCAGCATTTCTACCAGAAGTTAGCAGTCCAAGTAATTTCATATGGTTTGTACAGGTATATGGTAGACCATGTTGTTACACATCCAATAAAGGAGGCAATATTATTTGAAACCTGCAAAACATTTTCTGGAGATCTAACATACCACATGGTGACTATAGTGAGTGGGCCCTGCATATTTTTTTTAAAGAGAATACAACAAAACAAAACAAAACAAAGCAAAACAAAACAAAACAAAACAGAATAGAGTCAAACACAATATAGCATTTCAGAACAGAACACTGCAAGCAATACAGGTCTTCAAAACATAACAACCTGAGATTAATAATGGCTGCCCTAGTGTCTCTTGCCTTCTTCAAAATGGTTGTTCATACATTTACAGACAATAAACTCAAACAAAACAAAATATATGAAGCCAGATAAAACAAAAGAGTGGAAGCATTATAGGCCTTCAAGTCAGACAACAAGAAACCAACGATGGCTACCGTAATGTCCCGTTTTCTTCAAAAGAGCTGTTCCTATCTTCTCACATATTGCAATCAAATAGTAGAAAAGAGACTTAAACCAATCAAATCAAAGAATAAAAGCACCATAGGACTTCAGAATCTTTCCCCCATATTTATCGGGAATTTTGTATCTTATTGAGTCTTTCAGTTTCTTACACTAGGGAGAAGATGCGGTGTTTACACATGAGTTTGGTTTATTTCACTTATGAGTATGGTCTCAAGTTGCATCCATTTACCTATAAAAGCCTCAATGTGATCATTCTTTATAGCTGAATAGTACGCCATTGTATAAAAGTACCACATCTTCTTTATCCATTCCTCATTTGATGGGCATTTGGGTTGTTTCAAAGATTTGGCTATTACAAATTGTGCTGCTATAAACATGGGTGCACATACATCACTGTGGTATGATGATTTCACTTCTGGGAATATGCCCAGAAGCAGAATAGCTGGAGCAAATGGGACTTCCAATCCTAGCTTTTTGAGAAACCTCCAGACTGATTTCCACAGTGGTTGCACCAGTCTACACTCCCACCAACAGTAGAGAAGCGTTCCTTTTTCCCCATAGCCTTTCCAGCATTTGTTGTTGGTGGTTTTCTTGATCCTGGCCATTCTTTCTGGAATGAGATGAAATCTCAGAGTTGTTTTAATTTGCATTTCTCTAATGAGCAATGATACTGAACATTTTTTCATGTATTTATTTGCCATTTGTATTTCTTCAGCTGACAAATGTGTTTTCATCTCAGATGCCCATTTCTGGATTGGGTCTTTGAATTTTGAGGGCCTGATTTTTTAAATTCTTTATATGTTCTAGATAGAACACCTTTGTCTTAATGACAGTTGACTAAATTTTTTTTTCCAATTTGTGGGTTTTCTTTTCACTCTTTTGGAGATTACCTTTGATATGCAAAAACTTTTTAACAAGACCAGATCCCAGTTGTTGATTCTGGGAAGTGTTTTCCGTGCAGTTTGGCTTTTGTTCATGAATTCTCTACCTACCCCTATGTTTTCAAGATTTCTACCTACTTTGTTTTCCAGCAGATTTAGTGTTTCTGTTTTAATATTTAGATCTTTGATCCATTTTGACTTTAGTTTAGTGTATGGTGATAGGCTTGGGTCTAGTTTTAGTTTTCAGCATATGGAAAGCCAATTTCTCCAGCATCATTTATTAAAGAGGCTTTCTTCCAGTGAACATGTTTGGCCCCTTTGTCAAAGATGAGGTGGCTGAGTGTGTTTGTACTTGGGTTGTATCTTCTAATGTATTCCATTGATCCTCAAGTCTGTTTTGATTCCAGTACCATGCTGATTTGATTATAGTAGCTTTGTAGTATAATTTCAAGTCTGGGATTGTGATACCTCCTGTCCTGCCCTTGCTGCCCAGAAGTGCCTTTGCTATTCTAGGTCTTTTGTGGTTCCAGATGAATTTGAAGAATGATTTCTCTAGATCTGTGAGGTATGCTAATGGTATTTGGATGGGAATTGCATTAAATCTGTGTAATAATTTTGGGAGAATGGCCATTTTCACAATGTTTATTCTTTCTATCCATGAAAACGGAATGTCTTTCCATTTTCTGAGATCCTCTTTGATTTCTTTTTTCAGAATACTATAATTTTCATTGAATAGAACTTTTCTTCCTGTTAGGTTGATTCCTAAGTATTTCATTTTTTTTGGATGCTATTGTGAAGGGTGTGGTTTCTCATCTCTCTCACTGAGTCTGTTTTTTGTGTACAGGAATGTGATTGATTTCTGAGTACTGGCTTTGTATCCAGCTACATTACTGAATTTGATTATGACATCCAGAAGTCTTTCTATGGAGTTTTATGGGTCTTCTATGTAGAGTATCATGTCATCTGCAAATAGTGATAATTTAACTTCTTCCTTTCCTATTCTTATTCCTTTTATTTCTGTCTCTTGTCTAATTGCTTTGGCTAATGTTTCCACCACTATATTGAATAGGAGCAGTGATAATGGGCATCCTTGCCTTGTTCCTGATTTTAGAGTGAAAGCTTTCAGTTTTTGATCATTTCATGTGATACTGGCTGCTGGTTTGTCATAGATGGCTTTTATCAGATTGAGGTAAAGGCCATCTATTCCAATTTTCTGTAGGGTTCTTATCATGAATGAGTGTTGGCCTTTATCAGAAGCTTTTTTTGCATCTATTGAAATGACCATGTGGTTCTTATCTTTGGCTCTATTGATATAGTGTATTACATTTATTGATTTGTGTATGTTGAACCAACCTTGCATTCCTGGGATGAATCCCACTTGGTCGTGGTGTATTATCTTCTTGATGACTTTCTGCATTCTGTCTGCCAGTATTTTATTGAGGATTTTTGCATTGATGTTCATTAGGGAGATTGGCCTATAGTTCTCTTTTTTTGGTTGGGTCTTTCTCTGGTTTTGGTATTAGGGTAATACTTGCTTCCAGGAATGATTTAGGGAGACTTCCTTCCCTTTCAATTTCATTGAAGAGTTTGAGGAGTGTTGGCATTAAATCTTCCTTGAATTTCTTGTAGAATTCAGCTGTGAATCCATCAGGACCTGGACTTTTCTTGGTTGGTAAGGTTCTAATTACATTTTCAATTTCCATAACTGAAATTGGGTTATTCAGTAGTTGTACCTCTTCTTGATCCAGGTTTGGTAATTGATATGTTGCTAGAAATCTGTCCATTTCTTCGGTGTTATTGAACCTATGAGAATAAAGATTTTTGAAGTAGATATTGATGATCTTCTGTATTTCCATAGGGTCTGTAGTGAGTTCACCCTTTTCATTCCTTATTGCATGGATTTGAGTTTTTTCTTTCTTTTTTTTAATAAGGTTGGCTAGGAGCTTATCAATTTTATTTATTCTTTCAAAGAACCAGCTCTTTGATTTGTTAATTCTTTGTATTATTTTCTTAGTCTCAATTGCATTAATTTCTGCTCTGATCTTTATTAAAATTTCCTCCCTTCTTTTGGCTTTGGGTTTAGCTTGCTCTTCTTTTTCTAGATGTTTCAGGTGTAACATCAGATTGTTTGCGTTCATTCCATTGGCCCTGCATACTTAAAGCTATACTGTGGTAATCATTTCACAATGTATGAGGTAAGATCAAAATATACAGTGAATATCTATATAAAAATTTATTGCAGAAAGACACATTACCATTAACTCCCCTGAAAATACTCCTTCTTATTTCAAACATGTATCCCATTATTCTTGCTACTTTATGAAGTAGTTCTGCAAGTCTTTTTTTTTGTGTGTCTTTCCGAAGTGTGATAAAAAAAATCAGTAAATATTGCCACCGCTGACTGCCACCCAACAGAAAGGCAGGCTCACTAAAACAAGGCAGGGTGTTGTAATCCACTTTAATCACTAGAT
>RJWT010044599.1:0-11769 GCA_004365215.1 Cuniculus paca
GTTTATTTCTTTGGGTACTTTGGCTGTAACTAAGGTACATTTTTAAGATTACAGTAATATATGCTTATTATAAAACATTCAAATAATGCATAAGTATATAAAAACCAAGGGTAAAAGCACTTTTAACTTTTCCCCTAATCCTACAAGCTCACTACTATAAGCAGCTTGGCATAGATCATATCCTCCAGACTTTGGGTTGGGTTGGGTTGGGTTAGGTTGGGTTTAGTTTGGTTTGGTTTTGAGACAGGGTCTTGTTACGCAGTTCAGGCTAGCCCCAAACTCATGGCAATTCTCTTGCCTCAACCTCCTGAATTCTGGGATGGCAGGCATGCACCACCATGCCCAGCTTCCAGAATTTGAAGCACTCTACCACTAAGCCACATCCCTAGTTCAAGGCTTTTTGATCTGTGTATCTATCAAGAAAAATTTGTTTTGATGGGTGCGTATTATCATTATATGTTAAGGGTACCAAGATTTTATCCTAAAAAAGCTGAATGGTTAAACGTTTGGTTTTTGGTTATAAGCTATTTAAAACTTACATCTGTTTTTAACACAGCTGTGCTTAAGTGTTAGATCTGTATAATCAATATATTTGATAATTATCTATTCAATAAATATTTATTGATTAGGAGCGGCCAGTGAGGCAAGAGGAAAACCAAGAGATTGTGATGGCCTGGAAGCCAAGTATAGAAAGTTTTTCAAGGAGGGAATAGTCCACTATGTCAAATGCTGCTGGGAGATCAGGTAAGATAAGGACAGAGAACTGACCCTTAGGTTATGCAAGGTGAAGGTCATTAGTGACCTTGACAAAAGGAAGAGTGGTGAAGAGGTAAACCTAGCTGATGGAATCAGAAGATAGGAAGATAAAGAAGCAAAAAAATAATTATGAGCTCTTTCAGGCCATTTTGCTATGACAGAGAGCTGGGAAATGGGTCTCTAGGTAAAAGGAAGGGTTTGATTTTGCAGATGTTCTAGCATGTTTGCACGTTCATGAGAATGATCCAGTAGAGAGACAGAAATTGGTGATACACATAAGAAGGAACAGTTGCGTGTTTGCATGGGTTAAGGCCCAGTCCAGGTGTGACTTATCAGAGCAGGGATTGTTCATCAGTTGGATCAGTAAGAAAGATAAGGACACAGATTGGGTGGAAGGAAATGAGTTTTGATCAGACCTTGTCTCTTATTTTCTCAGTAAAATCTCATTGGCATAGTTGAGGAGGAAGGGTTAGAAGTTTGGATACAAAGGAGAAACTATGTATAATCATCTCATAGAGTGGAGAAATAAGTTATGCAAAAATGTGGCATCAGATTTACGTTCAAAATTGTTAAAGAGATGACTGTTAGATGATGACAGACCAAGCTTAAATTGTTTAAAATACATTTGGTTTGGTTAGGTAATTACTTCATGCACTAATTCTATTTGTCAGGTATCTTTAATTCATAGCTACATCAGACACCTCATTTTTCTTTGTACCGACATGGATCCTTTTTCAATTCTTCCTGAGTTCTTTATGTCTTTGACTTACTCAGAGCTGTGCTATTATTTCAGGACTTCGGTTTCTAAGATAGCATGTTTTCACAAATCCTTTGAAGTTATCTCACAAATAGCCTCAGCTTTCCTAGTTCTACCATAATAATGATGCACTTAGTAGATCTTGGTCATAGAAAATGCCAGCACAGTTGTTCCTTATTTGCATTTCCTGTTTCTGATTTCCTCTACAGGTGACTGCTGTGAGAGAAAACACTGACAGCTTGGCATGGTAGCATCTACCTATCATATCCTCCAGACTTTGGTGGTTTTTAGCTATAACATCACTGTCCTGTTCTCTCATTGTCTTACTACTTTAGACCTATTTTAAATTACAAACAATTGATAGGGTTTTTTGTGGGGGGCAGGTGCTGCACCACTGAGCTAAATCCCTGTCCCCAACAATTGATAGTTTTGTCATAAATAAGCTATTTAGCTAGGCATAGTGGTACATGCCTGTAATCTTAGCACTTGGGAGACTGAGGCAGGAGGATCACCATGAGTTGGAGGCTATCCTGGGCTACATAACGAGACCCTAACCAAAGAGAAAAACAAAAAAAGCTACTTATAGTCACTCTATCTTTTGGCATCCTATAAATATGTTTCAGAACATTAGTGCATCAAATCAATTTAGTGTATCATAGTTGCCAGTGAAGAGTAAATAACATGTATGTACATGATATATAGTAACAGTGAATTTTATTTATGAAACATGTAGATTGCAGCTAAGTATTTAGAAAAGCAAGTCCTGAAATAATTAGAGAAGGACACTAAAATCTCTAGCTGTTCAAGAATAAACCTTGGCTACCTAAAAAATTAAAGTAAAAAAGACACTTGACTGATGCAGGCATGGTGGTACACACCTGTAATCCCAGCATATGGGAGGCTGAAACAGGAAGGACGCTGTGAGTTCAAGGCTACATACTGAGTTCATAGCGAACTAGGCTATATAGTGAACTATATAATAAGACCTTGTCTCCAAAAAAAAAAAGATATTTGCATGATAAAACTATATTTCAGTTAAAAATGAACAGCTCAGTCTGTACTTCAGAATCCATTTACCATAATATTATTTGTTTTGTTCTGTTGAGACACAGGATATTGCTGTGTAGTTTATGGCCTCAAACTCTCAGTGATTCTCCTGCCTCAGGCTCCTGATTGCTGGGATTATAGGCGTGCACCACCACACTGGACTGTAATCTTATTTTAGAATATTACTAAATAGTTGTTTTCTTTTCTTGGTTAACAACAAATTAAAAGGAGTACATTAGAAGTAAGAACCATTCTAAAGACTGACAGCAGTAGTAACAGGAGTGACTGCCTGGCAGTCCAGGAATGTCAGAGTGCCAGAAGAACTCCCAAGATGACAGCACAGGTGTGTTGTGTAAGAGTGAGAAAGCGAAGACTCCTTAGAGCTTCTAAAGCTTTCGTTTTGAGGCCACAAGGACTGAAAAACACACTGAAGCCCTGGGTATGAGGAAAGCTGGGTTTGACATTTGTTCCTAACAGCACAATAGGCCAAGTCACTTGTCTCTCTGTGCCAATTTCCTACCTTGTAAATTGAGGTGGATATTACTAGAAATTCTCAAGAGTTCCCTCCATTACAACAGTTTTCTTCTTTAAGTGGATTTACAGGTAAGACTGGTTTAGGATCTGTGTCATAAAAAGATGAATTAGAACAAACTAGGTAGTTGATTTGTATACTTTTTTTTTTTTTTTGTGGCACTGGGGATTGAACTCATGACCTCGCACTTTCCAGGCAGGCACTTAAGCCACTGAGCTAGATCCCCAGCCCTTTTTTTCTTTTTTTTGAGACAGGGTCTTGCTCTGTAGTTCAGACTGGCTTTGAATTCACTGTGTAGCCCAGGCTGACCTCAAACTCACTGCAATCCTGCCTCAGCCTCCTCTAAGTGTTAGGGTTATAGCCATTCACCACCTTGCCCAGCTTGATTTGTATACTTTTTAAAGAATGAGAAATTTAAAATTGTTTTGTTGTGTATTTCTGTCTTAAAATAGTTTCTCAGTTTCTCATTTATCTTGTCTCACTGTATGAATGTGTGCTTGAAAATGTAATTTGGATATTTACAGTGGCTTTATTTCTACAGAGAGTTAAGGGTACTTTAATCGGTTTAAGGCATTTTCCTTTTCATCCTTTGTATCTTTATATTCCTTTATGTCTTACACTTTTTGCTTTTCGTGTTTTGTAGTTGGCTGTCGAAATGCAAACCCAGTCCAGGCTTCAACAGCAACATTTTTTCTTTTCTCCAACAAAGAGTAGAAAGTGGAGACCAGCGGTATCAGTATTGCTCATTGATAATAAAAGGCGTACCTCTCAAGCAGAAACTCCAGTGGGATCCCAGCAGCCAGAGTTTACAAGGGTTTATGGACTTTGGTCTTGGAAAACTTGATGCCGATGAAACGCCCCTTGCCACAGAAACTGTTGTGTTAATGGGAGTGGGTATTTTTGGGCACTGGAGAATGCCCCTTGGTTACTTTTTTGTAAACAGAGCATCTGGATACTTGCAAGCTCAGCTGCTTCGTCTGACTATTGGCAGACTGAGTGACATTGGGGTCACTGTCCTGGCTGTTACGTCTGATGCCACAGCTCACAGCGTCCAAATGGCAAAAGCCCTGGGGATACATATGAATGGAGACAACATCAAGTGCACATTCCAGCATCCTTCATCTTCTAGCCAACAGATTGCATACTTCTTTGATTCTTGCCACTTGCTGAAGTTAATAAGAAATGCATTTCAGAGTTTTCAAAGCATTCAGTTCATTAACGGTACAGCACATTGGCAGCACCTGGTGGAGTTGGTGGTGCTCAGTGAACAGGAATTATCTACGATGGAAAGGATCTCAAGTAAACTTGCAAATTTGAAAAATCATGCACTGAAAATGAATTGTGCTGCCCAGCTCTTCAGTGAGAGTGTAGCCAGCACATTGGAATATTTTCTGTCATTAGGTCTGCCTCCTTTTCAAAACTGTATTGGTACCATTCATTTTTTACGCTTAATTAGTAATCTGTTTGATGTTTTTAATAGTAGGAACTGTTATGGAAAGGGATTTAAAAGACCTCTATTACCTGAAACTTTTAGTGAAATAAATCATGTATTAATTGAAGCCAAGACTATTTTTCTTACACTGTCTGACACTAGCAATAATCAGATCATTAAAGGTAAGCGAAAACTAGGATTCCTGGGATTTTTGCTTAATGGTGAAAGCTTAAATTGGCTCTATCAAAATTATGTTTTTCCAAAAGTCGTGCCTTTTCCATATCTTCTGACTTACAAGTTCAGTCAGGATCACATAGAGTTATTTCTCAAGATGCTTAGGCAGATGTTAGTAACCAGTTCAAGCCTTACCTGCATGGCATTCCAAAAAGCTTACCATAACTTGGAGACCAGGTTTCAAGACGAAGTTTTCCTAAGTGAAGTAAGCGTCTTTGACATTTCAGTTGCTCAAAGGAAAGACTTGGCCCTGCGGACAGTTCAACGTCAATATGGTGGCAGCATCATAAAATCTCTGTTTCACAAAGAGGGTATTTGTCATGACTGGTCTGATTATTCCCTCAGTGAGGCATTACTAGACCTGTCAGAGCATAGACAAAGGCTCATCTACTGCGCTGGGTATATTGCAAGTAGATTGTCTGTTCTTTTGCTGTGTGAAGACTGTGTCAGTGCACTGTATGCATCGGATCCCAAAGCCCCTAAAATTGGGTCACTGTTATGTGTTAAAAAGAAAAATGGCTTTCATTTTCCTTCAGATAGTCTCTGTAGGGTCATTAATATTTGTGAGCAAGTTGTAAGAACCCACTCAAGAATGGCAAATTTTGAACTAGTTCCTAAACAAAGGGAATTGTATCTTCAACAGAAAATACTACATGAACTTTCCGGGCATTCAAACCTTTTTGTAGACTTAGATGAACATCTCTTTGACGGAGAAGTATGTGCCATCAACCACTTTGTAAAGTTGCTAAAGAAGATAATAATCTGTTTCTTAAATATGAGAGCTAATGGTATAGCTCAGTACCCCTCAGGGCATCATTCAGAAAGACTTGAAAGGAACACTTCACCAAGGAAACACTGGTCATTTTTACAGGATTATGGATGTTCAAGTTTCACCAATACCAGTAATAAATTCAGCCATATGTTTCCGTAACAGTGGGTATTCATTCAAATGAGAAGCCTAAAATATATTAACATTTTTATTGAAGTTCACTTTACTATATTTTATAAATTGATCATTCTGCACAATGGACAAGTTTACAATTCTGATTTAATGCATATTATAAAATGTGCTCATACGGACTGCAGGGTTTATAAACTTTCCAAACTGTAGAAAGTAGGTAAGTGTAGCATCATACCACCACCAAAATTCTACCTTTGAAGTTCTGTAAGACTGATTCATGTGACTGAACAACTTGGAAACACAAGCATTGACTCCTTTTATAAACAGACTACATTTCCTAAAACAGCTTTAGTTTACAGGTCTTACGAATGTTGAGCATACAGTGTTGACAGTGAGTGCCTGTATTCCCAGCACTGGGAAGCTGAGGCAGGAGGATCATCATGAGTTTGAAGGAAGTCTGGGCAACATAATGAATTCAAAACCAACCTAAACTATACAGTGAGTCAGTCTCAAAAAACTTTTTTTTTTTTTACATATGATAAGTTATGGTTTGAACATTAGGGTAAAGCAAAATATCAATTTAAAAATCCCCATGTCCTAGAGCATCCTCAAATAGAAATACATTGTTCGGCAGAAAGTAAGTACAGGATTGTTCCTTGTTTTGTGGCCAGGCCAGGAGGATAATGGGAAGAGCAAAGATGGCGTGATTTTCACTATCCCAAGCCCCTAAGCTCTGAAATACATATTTTTTTCTTTTGTGATGTTGGGGATTGGACCCAGGGCCTTGCACATGCTAGGGAAGCACATTCTACCACTGAGCTAACCCCTAACCCAAAATACTTTTAAATAGTATATGCCGAATTTATTTTTAAAGTCAGGCTTTTACTGTGTAATCCAAGTTGGCCTTTAACTCGCTGTATAGCCCAAGCTAAGGCTTAAATTCACAATCATGTCTCAGCCTTGTGAGTGCTGGGAATTCACAGAGTAAGTACTTACTTGACTCCTATTGGAACAACTCAGTGTTCAGCAGAAATAGGAAGACACCTTTGAACTTCTGAAGTGTCTACAGGGAAGCTAAAATTTAAACATTTAGCATTGAATGAATAATGAAATACAATGTTATTAATAAATTGGAAAAAGTGGACAGTTGAGACAATGGATATGAAAAATCTTAAATAGTGGATTCTTCCAGAAATTAACAAGTTTAAAGATGGAAGCATACGAAGGAGGATTTCTCCTTTTTCTCACACCTGTATTTGGAAAGAGCAATGTAAAGCATATGGGTACATATACCTTCACAAAAGGTAGTATGCTAAGGAGTGAAAGAAGAGAGAAGCATATTGCATCATGTTTGCATTGCTGGATGAAAATTCAAAAAGTGCTATTAACCCTCACAAAAGCTTGAGGCAGTGCTGCTGGTCAGTGGCAGGGCACTTGCCAAGCCTGTGTGAGGGCATGGGTGCCATCCCTGGTGTCATAAAAACAGCAAAATACTGAAAATTGCAAAAAAAGATTGATGAAAGGAAAAACTAGATTAATGGAAATTGCTCTTCTATTTTGATGCAACTGTTTATTCTACCTCAAAGGCATGTTTTTCAGTATAATCAGTGTTGTGCTACATTTTACACAGGACCTGCTGCGGAGAAGTCTGAATATTGTGCAATTTTGTTGGTAAATCACTACCTTTAATTTATTGTTTATGTAAGTCCCCATTTTATACCTGATCTTTATTTATTTAAGCAAGCTTTACATCTGTTGTGTCTGTTGCTCTTTGCTGTTACACCTGGCTAGTGAACTAATATATTCTGTATTTGAAGAATTTAATGTTTCTGCATTTTTCCTTTTAAGTGCCGGATGAGTTGGGCAGATGACACTGAAGGTGGGACTCACCATCACTGCCCTTAGCTCAGTTAATTGTTCTTGCACTTAGGAAAAGTTCATGGCTTATATCAGATTTAGCTTTTATGAGAGGCTTTAAAGTGAAATTATTCATTCATACTTGGTTATAATTTTTATTCTTTATTATGTCTTTTTTCTTCAGAAACATTCTTCTTAAAAATTTGTACATAGTATTTTTCAACAAATAGTGCTGGAACAACTGGATATCAACATGCAAAACAAAAATTAAGAGACCTAGACGTAAAAGGTAATGCTATAAAACTTTGAAGATTGTAGAGTAAAAATCTTTGAGACATGGATTCAGTGTTGGTTTCTTAGTTAAGATGTCAAAAGCACAAGCAAGTAAATAAATCAGACTTTTCTCAAAAATTAAAAGCCTGTGATTTAAAACAGTATCATCAGGAAAACAAAAGGTAGTCCACGGAGTGAAAGGAAAAATTTGCACATCATTTACCTAAGGGATTTGATTGTAGAATATACAAAGTATTTCATTCGGTAAAAATGATAAATGACCAAATTTTTAAGTGGGTGAAGCATATGAAGACATTACCAAAGGAAATAATCGTATGGCCTTGAAACATGAATAGATGGTCGTTGTAAGCCATCCGGACACTGGAAATGAAGTCACAGTAAGAGGTCTCTTCACACCAGCTAGGATGGCTGAGATAGAGGACATTAAGTGCTGGCAAGAACTTGGAGAAATGTGCCCTTCGTTCACTATTGGTGGTGATGGAAAGTAGTACAGATAGTGCGCATGCTTTGGAAAAAGGCCTAGCAACTCCCCAGAAGTTACCTACAGCCCAGCAGTGCTCCTAAGCATATAACCAAAAGAAATGAAAAATTGTTCCCATAAGAACTGGCATACAGATTTCATCACAGCATTATAGTACCTAAAAAATAGAAAAATTTAAATGTCTGTTGATAATTGGACAAATAAAAATGCTAAGTCCCTACTAACAAGTCATAGACTAAATGTATCTTTTTTTGCGGCACCAGGTATTAAATTCAGGACCTCATGCTTTCCAGGCAGGAGCTTAGGCCACTGAGCCAAATCCCTGGCCTGAGTAAATGTGTTCTTAACATTATTAATAAAGTACCAAAACTGTAAAGTGATGATACTGTTTTGCATTCTGACCAGGAGGGTATATAACTTCCAGTGCTCTGCTTCTTTCCAAGCACCTCCTTTATCAGGGGTTTTTTGGGTGGGGTGGAGGGAATTGTTTGTAACAGGCACTTTGACACTGAGCTGCATCCCCAGGCCCTTTTTTTTTTGTACTTGGGCTTGAACTTACAACCTTGCACTTGCCAGTCAGGCACTTACACCACTGAGATAAATCCCCCACCCCCCAGGCCTTTATTTTTGAGACAGGGTCTCCTTATGGATCCCAGGCTGGCCTTGAACTCATGATGCTCCTGCTCCAGTCTCCCAAGTGCTAGGATTACAGGAGTGCACTGTGAGCTTTGATTATTGTACCTTTCATTTGCATTTCCTAATGTCTAAAGGTGAGCACCTTTTCCTCTGCTTTGCCATCCATTTTAATTCCTTACATGAAATATCTGTCAAGTCTTGCTCCTATTTTGAAAGGTTGGTTGCTTATATATTTTTTCTTTCCATTTTTAGCCATTATATATTGCTTTCTTTTTTTTTTGTTGTTTTGTTGGGGGTCGTTTTGTTTTGTTGCTTTTTTTGGACAGGGTCTCACTATGTAGCTCAAGCTGGCCTCAGACTCTCTGCAATCCTGCCTCAGGCTCCTGAGTGCTGGGATTACAGGTGTGCACCCCATGCCCAGCCCTCTGTATTGCTTTCTTATGTATTCTGGATACATATGTATTATCAAATGTGTTTTGCAAATACACTTCCCAGTTTGTGGCTTTTTATGTTCATAATGCCTTTTGAAGAGCAGATACAGTTTTGGTAATATTGTTGATCTTTCTGGTTTTTTTGTTTGGGAGATTGTTTTCTTTTGGGGATCATATACATAACTTTTTTTTAAATAAGATCTCAGGCCAAGAGTTTAGCTCAGTGGCATAAGCGCCTGCCTGGCAAGCGTGAGGTTGTGAGTTCAATCCCTCATACCAAAAATAAATTAAAAAAAAAAAAGTAAGATCTCACTATGAACACAGACTGGCCTTAGCTTTAGGATTTTCCTGCCTCAGCCTCTAAGGAGATTATAGGTATGTACCAGCTAGAGGATCATACTTAACATCTAAGAAATATCTGTGTAATCCAGGATTCCAGAGATTTTTCTTGTTTTCTTCTGGATAGTTAGCAGTTTTAGGTTTGGTGGGGTTTTTTTGTTTTGTTTTTTTGGTACAGGGGATTGAGCTCACCACCTCGTGCTTGTGCCACTGATTTAAATCCCGGCCCAGCAGTTTTAGGTTTTACATTTAACTTATGATCTATTTTCAGTTGCTGTACAGAATGAGTTGAAGTTTATATTTTAGCATAGGTATACCTCAGCACCATTTGTTTAAAAGACCAGCCTTTTTCCACTGAAATACTTTTGTCCCCTGTTGGGCACTGGCTCCCGTGATCCAGAGCCCCAGTGAGGGTGGCGCAGACTCTTAGAGTTTCTGCAGGCCCCAAGATCACCAGCCCAGCTTGTGTGGCAAGAACACTGGGAACACATACCACTGGAGCAAGGTGTCCCTGGCTCCCAAGATGCTCACTCAGGAGGTGGAGGTGGAGGTGGAAGAGAGGCTGGTGTGCCAAAGGACCGTCTCAAGGATGAGTCGGATGAAATCACACAAGGTGGAAGAGTAGAGGAGCCCATGCCCAGCAAGTGGAGCACTCCCAGACTGTGAGACCAGGTGGCAGGGCGTGCAGCCCCTTGACAGCCACTTCTTTACTCTTCTGGGGTTTCCTCCCCAATGCACTGCCCAGAAATGCACAAGAGTTCAAGTGACGACATGAAGAAGGTATCCTCAGGAATGACCATCTGTGCTGGTCCTGCCAAGTCAAAAGTCAAGGACACTGCCCATGTGACCCACTGTTCCAGGTTCCAGACCAGGGAGGGCCATGGACCCAAGACCAGGAGCATTGCCACACCTGTGCTGTCCCCATCCCAGAGATAGTAGGGGCCCCCAACATCAAGAAGGTGCAAGCCAAGCTTGAAGGCCCCAAGTAGGGACCCTCAGGCTGCACGGTAGGCCCCTCCTGAGGCTGAACAGCCACACAGCAAGACCCCTGTGGGATGACCAGAAGGCAGACAGTGAGTTGACTTAGGCCTGTACTGCCACATGGGAGAGCCCCACATGCCACCACCTCCCACAGCCTCTCTGCCTCTTCAGTGTCTTCCAAGCTGGGTGTGGTGGTGCACACCTGTGATCCCAGCCCTAGAGGCTGAGGCAGCAGGATCACCACCAGTTCAGGGCCACCTTGGGCTGTGTAGAGAAAAACAAGTATTTCCCTAATGTGCCACAGAGGGAAGAAGTGTCAAGGCCATCCCGAACCATGGGATCTAGGACCAGAACACATGTGGGATAACATCTACAGCGTGTGAATCAGGAAGTCGAAGTGTTCTTTCCTCCTACTTTTTTTTTTTTTTTTTTTTTGGCACCAGGGATCAAACTCACAACCTTGTGCTTGCCAGGCAGGTGCTTAGGCTGCTGAGCTAAATCTCCAGCCCTCTTTCCTCCTTTGATGACATTGGAATTTGAGATTCTCAGATTCCTCACAACTTTGTGCTACAGGAGTGACAGTCTGGTTCTGTCCTGCCTCGAAAGATCCCCAGCAAGTAGCCATCTTTAGCCCCTCATGGGGACAGCATGCCCACAGTGGCTGTCACCATCAGCAGACCACGCAGGGGACAAGACTGCAGGCTGAGGGTCCTCAGTTCTGCGTGGTTGGACCCTGTGACTTCTGTTGTGTGGGTCACAGCTAGGGCAAAGGGAGAAGCTGAAGTACCCCCTGACCAGGTCCAAGGATCAGAAGCGTGGTGTCACTTGTTCTGCTCTGATAGCAAGAAATGTTAAGTGTGAGCATGTGTATGTGCACACACTCAGGGCTGCCCCAGTCCTTGCTTCTCTCTTTGGGATGAGGCTGCTGGGAGTAGACAGAGTCAACCCCCACAGCCTGAGCCGGAGACAAATGCAGTGCCAGCTGAAGGCTGAGAGCAGCAGACGAAGTTCCCTGGCAGTCCTGCCACGTGTGGCCACTAGCCCAAACTACATAGTGAGACCCTGTCTCAAGAAACAAAAGCCAGGCTTGG
>RJWT010044600.1:0-11769 GCA_004365215.1 Cuniculus paca
TTGAAAAAAAAAGAAACCTTGAGTATTGAATTTTATAGAAGACTACAAATAATTTAGGGAAAGTTATAAATGTTAAGCCTTTGGAAATAACATGTGAGATTTGCAAGAAAACTAAAAAATCATTAATTTGAAATGCAGAGAATTACTGAAGTACTTTCAAAATAGTCCAGCAAAGAAATAAACACAATGCCTGAAGCTGGAAAATAACTTATCCCCGAGATTACTTTTTCTATTTTGATCAGATGGTAGTAAGAAAATAGTCATTAATTGAGCCAAAATTTGCATTTTAATAACATTTGGGTTATTGTTATTGTATCAAAATTTAGAAGCATTGTAAATTTAAAAAAAGCCTTTGCACCCTAACTTTTAATCACATACTTTAAGAAAACTATTATGATTGTTTTTAAAAATATTTTCCAAGATAATTTATTACAGTTGCACTAAATCCTATTCATATTTATGCTTACTAATTTATTTGTTGAAGAAATATTAACTGAGTGATTAAATGAGGGTGGTAGACATTGTATGGTGAGTCAAATAGATGCAAACCCACCATTGAGACCTTTCTATGTGTTGGTAAGAACACGTAATTCACAGATAAATGAATATCGTGATGATCGATTGTGTTTGTACTCTATGTGCGATAGATATGGTAAGAAAATGGTAACAATTACTGAGCCCCTATTGCTGTCTTAAATAGTTTTCTGGAACTATTTTATTTAGTTCTTGTAACAACCTTGTTAGTTTGAATACTATAGGCCCTTCAAACCACTGTCAGGACTGATGATTCACCAGAAAAATCCCCATGATAAGAAAAGCAGCCACATTTATAGTTACTGTTCCCTATATGAAAATGATGGAGGTCAGAATCAGGAAGGGGAAATGGCACAAGATGCCATGTCCAGGGGAAGCCAGGGATAACCGTCAAAGTGTTTCTTACCTGTGTTACTGCAGGTGGACGCACATAACTTCCCCAGCAAGTATATGGGACAGCAGTGCAAGGTGCTGTCAACTTGAAGCTCACCTGTAATTGATATTTAGGAATTTTATTTGACTGTTTTACCTCGACATTCACCACCATGCTTTTTGACTGCCTTGAGCCACACAGATTTCAGGTCCCTCCCAGAGCAAAACAGATGTTCACCATAATTCATGTGGTTTGATCAGACCTGTGTGCTGTAACCAAAGGCCTTGGGCATAAACAGACTGATGTTCACCATAATACAGTGTGGCCCAAGGACTTTTATCAGGCAGAGTATCAGGGCCATAATATTATTTCCCAAGAGCTTGTCAAAGTCTTTCTTTGAAGTTCATAGAGTTCAGACAAGCAAGGCCTAATCACATGTTTAACTTCTCAGACTACCTGTTTGGTTTTTGGGCTATTCCTTCTTAAAGTAAAATAATCAAATTTTTTTCATATCATTTACATTCAGCACATCATTTATATTTTCTTTTTTGTTGTATTGTTGTTGTTGTTGTTGTTGTTGTTCTGAGACAAAGTCTCCCTATGTGGCCCCAGGCTGGCCTCAACTCATGGGAATCCTCCTGTCTTAGCCTCTTGAGTGCTCCACTATACCCAGCCATTTGTATTTTCATCACAGAGTAAGTCAGAAAGAACTTCATATGTATTTGCTGTGCCTTTCTACAAAATTGGACTTTGTACATACACCAGATACTATTATAGATAGGAATCATTAAGGTTAACAATAGGAGAGGTATTCTGAATTCTCAGTTAACTGAGGACAAAGCCAGTCCTTTTATCCTGATCCTTTTTTTCAGACTGACCAGTACAATCTAACCTAGATATAATTTAGTTTGACTAATCTGGTCAAAGCTTAACATATCACTATTGTCCAGATACACAACTCACTAAGGCAGTGTGGATCTGTTTATAATGCATACTACTTTATTCCTATGAGATCTGTTATTTTTCCAACTTTGTTTAATAACTGTATGTCCACCGAAACAAGATGATACATATTTGTATAAAGCATATTTTGACAGTCAAGATGCAGAGCTACCTATTTTGTCTAACTGCAGATTCTGCTAAGCATTTGGTAATGAAGCTCATCGTTATATAGTGTTTAGCCTCCTAGGAGTTACATACCACTGTATTGTCTGATGACAGAGTGGAGAAAAGTTTCTGGAAATATTAAGTAATAGTCTTTACAATAAATTCAAATAGAAAAACAAGAGTCAAAAGACGCCAGTATTTTCCTAAATTTCTACTCAGTCATTAAAAGTTGATTGGGTTCATGGTCATATTGTGTGATCACACTGTCACCCAGAATAATTCCACTAACTATGCAGACTATAATTGAATTTTTCAGGTTTGAATAAATCTATTCTCTTATTGCTTACACAGTTTCCAAGGAGTACATGCTCCATTCCCCTAAAGCATCTCTTCCTAAAAGTTTTATTTGGTGATGTAGAATCTTTCTGGTCAAATCATTCAGACTTGAATCCCATTTGATAAAGTTGTATTGATAAACTGTGCAAAAAAACATTTAAATCTTTGACATACTGTTTTTAGTAACTTGCCTTTATGTTGCCTTTTATCCAAATAATATTCTTACTTGTATTATTCTATTTTTCTATTAGATAATGAACTTCACAGAAACAGTTTTCAGGGGTTATTTTTGTTATTTGGGGACTGGGGAGCAAGTTGAGGGAGTTAGTAAAGGATGAGTTAATTGGGGATCAAAGTGAGCATTCTTGTGCAGTTGCAGGAAAGGCTGCCAAGGTCATCTGAGATAACCATGGCTTTCCCTCTTGCCCTCCACTTGGAATCTATTAAGCTTCACATGAAACTTTGGTGATAATTAGATACAGATTTTGAAAAAGAGAGCATAAAGTTTTGAAAAATTAACGAGCATTAAGGAACAGGAAAAAGAAGAATACATTTATCTAATTAAGTGTAAGAAAAGAAAAAAAAAGTCTATGAAACTAAAAACTGGCAATCAGTAGAAAACATCAGCAAAACTGGTTCTCTGAAAATATCACTAAGATGGATGAGATTCTAGCCAGGCTACTAAGAAAAGAGAAGATACAAATAAGTAATGTCTGAAATGGAAGTAGGTAGACCCCTACAGATCTTATGGAAATTATAGGGATAATAAAAGAATATTGTGAAAAGTCATTTCATATACACTTGCTAACCTACATAAAATGAACCAATTCCTAGATCTTAGTTTGTTTTTTATTATTACAGTTCAGGTGTTTGAACCCAGAGCCAAGCCCATTCAAGGTAGTGCTCTACCACTGAGTTACATCCACAGACCTAGAAACACATGATCTTCTGAACCCCACAAATAAGAAGTAGAAAATCTAAGTAAATTTGTATTAAAAATTAAATTGATAATTATCTTCCAAAACAGAGAACTGCAGTGTTATACCAAATATTTTAGAAATAAAATATGCCAGTTTGCAATAATCTCTTAGACATAATGGCAGCAGAAGGAATATGCCCCAACTTACTCCATGAAACCAGCATTGACCTAGCAACAATTAAACAAAGTTATCAAAAGCTAAGAAAACAGACCCGTATATCTTGTGAATATTTATTCAAAACTCCTCAACAAAATTTTAACAAATTGAATCCTGCAATATATAAAAAATAACATTGAACTATAAGAAAGTGTTTTTTATCCATTGGAGATGTAGCTCAGTAGCACAGCACCTGCCTGGCAAGCACAAGGTTCTGATTTCAATTCCTGGTACCAATAAATAAATAAATAATAAAGTCATATTTATTGTTAGTATTCAAGACTTGTTCAACATTTGAAAATCAACAAATATAAATGTATCATATTTTCAAGCTAACCAAGAAGAGCTACAAGATCATATAAATATATGAAGAAAAATAATTTTATGAAATAAAGCACCCACTCATAATCAAAATCATCAGCAAATTTTAATAGAATTTCCTTAACCTTATTAACTGATCAGGAACCTTTTTAAAATTTCAGCTAGTACTATACATAATGCCAAGATTCTTAATGCTTTGCCCAGCAATATCAGGAACAAAGTAAATATGCTTCTTTTCATCATCACTTTTAAAGATCAAACCAGAAGTCCTAGGTATTACAATAAGAAAAGACAGTAAGAGATATAAAGTTTGGGAAAGAATAACTAAAACTGTCATGGGTTACAGTTGATGTGATCATCTTTGCAAAAATGTGGAAGAATCAAAAGAAATTTTATGGAACTACTCTGTGGTTGTAGCAGAGTTGCAAGGTATAAAGCTAATGCATAAAAATCAAAGACTTAATTATATATGGATATGAACCAAGTGGAATTTGAAATTAAAAACATATTATCATGTAGTTTACTCCTCTGCAAAATGAAATATATGGCATATAAAGTTAACAAGATACATTAGAGATATATAAAGAAAAAATGTAAAACTGTGACTAAAGATAGCAAGGAACTAAACAAATGGAGAAATATGTCTGATTATGGAAAGGAAGACTCAAAACTTTCAAAATATCAGTTCTCCCAAGTTGACCTATAGATTCAGCATAATTCAAGAAGAGATAAGAAAATTACTTTTTTGAGATTGAAAAATTGATTCTAACATTTAATGTTCAAACAAATTTGCATATTTGTATAATAAGGTAAATGACTTAGAATGGATAACAGTATTTTAGGAGAAGAACGAAGTTGTGGGACTGGCACTGCTTGACTTGGAGATTCACTGAACATTCAGTAATCAAGACATTCTTCTATTTGTGAGGGAAAAAAGATGCATAGAACTGAACAGAGAGACCAAATACAGACCCACATAGATAACACTAACTGATCTTTGATAAAAATCAAAGCAATATAGCAGAATAAAGGTAGTCTGTTCAACCATAGTTCTAGAAAAACTATGTGTTTCAGATATCCAGAATTAAAAAAAAATCTAGACCCAGACCTTACACTCTTTACAAACATTAATTCAAAACGGATTATAGATATAAATGAAGAATGTGGCTCTGTAAAATTCCTGAAAAAGATAACATGGTATAAAAGAAAATGACCATGTATATGACTTTTTAGATACAAAATAGCAAACACAATGTATGAAAGAAAAAGATCAATAAGTGAAGTTCAGTTAAATTAAAAATACATATTCTGCAAAAGAATAATGTCAAAAATGTAAGAATATAGGTCATACACTTGGAGAATGTATTTGCAAAAGATGCATTTTATAAAGTACTATTTTCAAAGTACACTTAACTGTTAAAATTCAATGCAAAGGAAAAGAATACCCTTATCAATAAATACATAAGAAGGGCTGGGGGATGTAGCTCAGCAATGCAGCACCTGCCTGGCAAGCATAAGGCCCTGAATTTGATTCCTGGCAGCGCCGGCCAAAAAGATGCCCCCCCAAAGCCTCTAAGTAGATAAGAAAACCTGGACACTCATCAAAGGAGATATACAGATGGCAACTGAGCATATGAAAAGATATTCAATGTCCTGTATCATCGGAGAATTTCAAATTAAAAAAACAATGAAACAACACTACATACTTGTTAGAATGGTGAAAAGCCAAAAAATGGATAACAAATTCTGGTGATAATGTGGAATAATGGAAACTCATATTCATTGTTCATGGGAATACAGAATGAGACAGTCACTTTGGAAGACAGTTTGATACTTTGGGACTTTATATACAACAAAACATATTGTTACCAAATTTGTTATCATCTGGGAATCACACTTGTTGGTATTAACCTGAATGAGTTCAAAACCCATGATCATACAAAGACCTGCATAAAGATTCTTACAGTTTTCAAAACTTGGAAGCAACCAAGATGATTTTCACTTGGCAAGTGGATAAATAACTTGTGGTACTTCTAGACTTTCAAGCATTTTTATTGTTTGAAATAAAAGTGTGATCAAAGTGTTATCAAGTAATGAAAATTTTAGTGAAATGTAAATGCATATCCCTTAGTCATAAAAGCCACCCTGAAGGGGTTACTTACTGTATAATTCAAACTTTATGGTATTCTGGAAAAACAAAAATGTGGGGACAGTAAAAATATCAGACATTTTTAGTAGGTATGGGGAAAAGCAATGAATAATTGGAGAACAAGGGAATTTTGGGGCAGTGAAACTATTCTGTATACTGTTTCAATGGTACACATGTCCCCCTGCATATTAGTCAACATCCGTAGAACACTTAGAGTTATCCCTGATATGAACTGCAGACTTTGGGTAATGATGGCGCAGCAATGTTGTTAAGCCACTTTTAACAAACATGCTATTGTGATGTAGTACTTTGATGTTGTGGAGGTTGTGTGTGTGTGAAGAGAGGGCACATGTTTTCTTGTTTTCCTGGTCAATTTTTCTGTGAACCTGATTTTACTGTGAAAATTAAATTTATTGAATTAAAATCTTTAAGAGATGAGTTACAAACTTCTGCTTTATATTTTGAGGGCGTTTAGAATCAAAATTCAGCTTTAAATTTTTATATTGTAATAGAGTGCATGGCCAATTAGACAAGGGTGTGGTAATGCATTTGTAATGTGACATTTGCAGCCACTGTTGTGATTAATAACCATGCATTAAACATTGGCTACGAATCCACATTGGAAATGGTGATAGGATTATTACTCTTTAAACAGGTTTTAAACTTGCGGATCATGAACACTTGAACATATTTTCTTAAGGAAATATTTCAAATTACAAATACCTGTACCATAATGCATAGTAAAAGATAAAGCAAAAGGAATTTTGGAAGAAAATAATAAAAAACAATATACATAAAGACCTATGAACACTCAGTATGTGCGAGGCACTGGTTGTAGGGGACCTTGCAGTGATAATCTTATTTAATCTTTACATTGCCCTTATTTATCAGGGCACATTTTGTCTTGTTTTAGCACTGAAGAAACTGAGGTACACAGAGGCAAAGTAAGATGGTCACATCACACACATAGGATGTGCTAGTTAAGTGTGAAATGATCTTACCTCTTGATCAAAGCTTGTATTTTTTCCATCTTGTCTCCCACCTTGCTCTGTCGTGTTTCTGGGCCACCTGTGACTGCTGCTGACTGGAATAGCAGGAAGTCTGAGAGTTTCAGAGTTTGCCATTTCCCACCTTTTAGATCAGTAGCTATCTGAGAAGGCTCATGAGCAAGTAGAAACAAGACAAAGCAAGGACTATCTCAGATGTTATTTTCTATAGTGGAGTGTTGTTTATTAAATTAAAACACATTTTATATGATTTGACCTGCTAGTGCTAATGTAAGTGTGCTGAGTGGTTTACCTTAATCAGCATAAATGTGAGTAAATAAAAGAATTATTTTAATTAATATAGTACTGTGGTTTACATACTATATTTTCAATTTGCAAGAACTTCCACAATTTATACTTTTAACAAGCCTAATCACTATAGGCAAATTAATGAAATTTTATGATTTTGTTCTCCCAAAATTAATAGATCAACTTATCACACATAGAATATGGTTTTTATGTATTATGATTTTTTTGTCTCACTCAGTATATGTGGTTTTATTTTCCAGTGTTGTGCCCTATTTAAACTTTTTAGCAATCTTGCATTTGTTTCTACTTGTTTTCTGACAGAATAGTGACAAATCATCAGTTTAGCAGATTAGGAGGAAAATATAACAGATTCCCATATGCCACAGCCTCAGGCTAAACTCTGAAAAAAATTACAAATGAATACTATCCTTATTTTAAGATATTGTAATATGTGCTGATATTTTATAAATTGTGTTCTAATAAAATAACTTTATTCCTGTTGCATCTTTATAATGTTGACTTTTAATCTTATATTTTTATTTTAAAGAGAATAAAACAAAACAAAACAAAATAAAACAGAACAAAGCAGATCAGAATGGTGCAAGCAATATAAGACTTCAAAACAAGGCAACAGGAAATCAACAGTGGCTATCATAGTGTCTTTTGTTTTCTTTGAAATAGTTGTTCATACCTTCACCCACAATAAATTCAATCAAAACAAAATAGTATAAAACCAATCAAAACAAAAGAATGAAAGCATTACAGGCCTTCAAACTAGACAATAGAAAATCAACAATGGCTACTATAGTGTCTCTTGTTTTCTTCAAAATAGATGTCCCTACCTTGTCACATATTGCAATAAAATAACAGAAAACAGACTAAAACCAATCAAATCAAAGAATAAAAGCATTATTGGACTTCAAAACATGATGATAAGTGATCAGCAATGGCTACCATAATGTCTCATTTTCTTCAAAGTAGCTGTTCGTACCACCACACATAATAAAATCAGTTCTTGTAAACTCTTTAGGATTAGTTCTAGACATGTATAAGCCTATACGTGTACATCTATCCTTTCTGTATTAGAGGGCATAACAAAACAAAACACAAGAAAAACAAGAAACAAAAGAGACAAATAAATAACAATAACAGCCCAAAACAACAATATAGGCTTTGAAAACAAGGTGGTAGGAACTAACAAAGGTTGTTATTTTTTATAGTTATCTTCAAAAGAGTTACTCAGATTACCAGATACAGAAGTGGAAAATTGATCTAATCCTATGAATGTTAACTGTTTTGTTCCAAGAACTAATAGAATTAGTGGTGCAATCATTTTAGCTGTCTTAAGTATATACATACAAATTTATATCTTTTTTCTTTTCCCTTCCTTCTTTTCTCCTTTTCCCCAAGTTATTTTTTCCCCTTTGAGCAATTTCTTACCCTTTCACAATATTTATTGAAGATTTGGTATCTTACTTACTCTTTCAGTGTCTTGTACTAGGGATGTGGTATTTTTACATAATGGAGTACTATTCAGCTATAAAGAAGGATCACATTGAGGCTTTTATAGTAAATAGATGTGACTTGAGACCATACTTAAAAGTGAAATAAATAAAACCCACATTTGTAAGCACCATATTATCTCCCTAATCTTATATTTTTAAAAGTTTTTTTAATGTAATCATAAGTCATCTTTAGGTGTGGAAAATTTTCCTTTAAGAAGCCACATTAAAATACTTCCTCTAGCTGGGGATTTAGCTCAGCAGTGTAAGTGCCTGCCTGGCAAGTGCGAGGCCATGAGTTTCATTCCTGGTACCAAAAAAAAAAATTCCTCTTTGTATATACTCTAGGTGTACAGTGCACATTCCATAGTTTCAGTAACATATAAATAATCACTTTTTTGCCATTTACAAAATATGGCATACTTATATAGGAGAAGGAAGTGTATTGGTATAAAATTATTCCAACATTTAATTGGATAAATGTTTCCTCTTATACTCAGTAACATCATCAATTTTACCTAGAGTTGCAGTCAGTTCATTAATATGTTAGCAGATAAATGGATTTCTTTTCAGATATTGGACACGATTACTGCATCAAAGTGAAATTTTTCTCAGAATTACAGACATTGGAAAGTTTCTTTTCACATATATCTCATAACTTGGATAATTTCCCAAATACATACTTTTCAAATAAGAAATATGGAGGAAATAAAGAAATATATTTGCTTAATTCATTTCTACTATTTGGTTTTCTGCTACTTTCAATTTTTACTCTATAATATTAATGAAATTCAATAATACTAGAATTGACTAATGTTTACAGTGTCAAATATATCTTCACTTTGCTTTCTTATAAAGAAATTTGTGAACATATAGAAGCATAAATAATGTAGCAATATGCTGATTATAAAGAATATTCAAGTGTTGTATGACGGAATCATATAAGCAATGGTTTGTGTGCATTTAGTAGCAAGATTTCTCTGACATAGAAACACATCTTGTGGAGCTGTTAAAATCGGTCACTAATTTTTGTTTTTCATTAGACAGCAAGAGGAAAGCATTCCATGGAATTTAATTGACAAATAATGTAGTAGAATCATATATATAATCATATATTTTTTTCAGTGTAGCTACCTTTCAAAGTAACACAGACTTGCTTACAGAAATATTACTAGACCTTTTCTATCAATTTCTAAGGTGAGCCTTGTATTCATTTGGGCAAGCAATGTAAGGTGTAACTATAATGATGCAGTTGGCTATTGGGGCTACTAGACTTGAAAAACCAGGTGGATAATGCTGAAGATGGCAAGAAGTAGATACACTGAAGATTTGCTTTGGCATTTGGGATGAGAACATGGAGGACCTGCTAAGGGTTTAATTTTTGGATCTGACAGAAAACTAGAATGAAGCATGACTCACTATTTTAGCTGGGGGTAGCAATATTATATTTTCTCACAAAAGAGACCCTTGAGGAGGAGGGATTTTAGTGATCATTAGCGACAAAGAGATATGTTCACAGGTAGTTATGTATATTACTTCCAGATTGATTCCTAATGTCTCAGTTACTTTCTTTCCTTGCTGAGACAAACACCTGACACCCAAAATTAGAGAAGAAAAGGTTTATTTAGCTGACACTTTCAAGAGATTTCAGTCCATAATCAACTGGCTCCAAGGCAGGGTGTCATGGCACTGGGACAACACTTCAAGGCAGCAGCCAGAGCAAAAGGGGAAAACAAGCCTCTTTCTCTACCCTCAAATTGTACACAGACCACCCCTCCCTTCCCAGGGTGGGTGTAGCACTCACAAAATGTCCTTACCCTCTTTTGCACAGGATGAGGATGTTTACAAAGTAAGAACCTCTAGCTCCCTGCTGAATTTCTCAGTTAAACTTCTAAACTGCTAAAGTTCACACAACATATCAACCATAAGAATCCAGCCCTTGTCAACTTGGCAACCAGACATATATAGTAGCCCATCATTTCCACTTATATGCAAAATAACTTATTCTCCTTACTTTTTTGTCCTTGTCTCCAAAAGATTAATTCTTTTGGAATATCTGTTTTGAAACGGAATTATCTAAGAGTTGAATTTCATAAACATGCAAAGTGTTTAGGTAGTATATGTTTTTCTAGAAAAAGAGCATTGAATACCTGTAAACTTAACTGTGAAAATCTGCTTTCTTGTAACTAAGGGATAACCCTTTGAATCATTTCATTTTGAAGAAAGAGGTCATTTGTATTAGTTACAATTGTTGAATCATTTGACTTGAACTCTTAGAGAAATTTGGTCACATATTATAAAACAGTACTGATTAGTACCTCTCTGTATTTTCTCTGTATTAGACTAAAAGTTAACTGAGTAGTTCAGAGAAAGTTCTATCATCATAAATAATGTGTTTGTTTTCCTTTACTTTTGTTATGACCACTTTTGAGATGTGGTCTCAATCTTCAGTGCTCAACAATACTTCTACTTCAGCCTTCCAATTAACTGATGCTACTGCCACTCACCAGTGTGATTGATTTGTAATGAAAAATATTCAAAGATGAGAGTGTCAAAGGAAACTTGTATTTGTAGCTTAAATATCATCCTAAGTGATAAATAACCCATAAATGAATTTTGTTATTAACCAATGGTCTTTCATGTGCATTTGTTAATGTAGACTTTTAGTACATTCTTGCCTAATATTATTCAAGTGTTTAGAAAAATATTGAATCTAGTGATTTCTCATGAAAGTATAAATGTACATTTGGCACATTTATGACAGAGTGACAGAATACTGAAATAAACAAAATATAAATAAAAAGCTTTCAAAGAGGAAACAACAGATTTGATATAGTTTTTACATAAAATTATTTTAGTGTGTTTTGCAGAATTTTGCTTTCCATTAGTTTGAAATTCTGTACATTTTTATTATTTTTGTGATAAATCCACTGCTAATGACAATATGATATATTGTAATTTTCATGTTGCATATAATAATAGAAGTATAACAACAATTTTATGTAGGCAGATTACA
>RJWT010044601.1:0-11765 GCA_004365215.1 Cuniculus paca
TGGAAAGACACACCTTGCAAACTCCGTCAAAGACATTGTATCTTAATTTGGAATGGAAACTGTTGTATTGCACATAACAACTGCACTGAAGCAGAAAAAAAGTGAATCATCACTAATTACCTCCAAATAGAAATTGTACCAGGATCCAGCCTCCCCTACTGTGGCATTGACGGGATGGCACCATCTTGCATTCCTGCATGCATCTCAACTCTGATGAACCGGAAGCCCTGTGATGTGCGTGCATTACATTGCGGGGTTTGTAGACCTGGAAGTGAGCAACACACCGGAACTTCAGATGTGTTTGTGAATCTGGCAGATGGTGAGATCGCCTCTGCTGCACTTCCAAAACAATCCATGACAATGGGTAAATTGCACAAAGAAACTGGTCAGCTAATTGTACTGTGCGCAGAAGATCCAGACAAGTGGGATGGCCAGGTTATACAGGGTGTTGCTCTAAAAATGAAGGAAATCTAGCACCAGTTTTGGAAGTCGTGGATGATGGAGAAAAGTGAGTCCTCAATTTTGAGACATTAAAGCAAAAATGATTTTTTCACCAGCAGTGGAAAACTTCCTTCACCATCCAGTAGCAGCTGAACAAATGCTGAAAATCTGGCTGAGACAAAGGTCTCACTGATGACTGTGATTAGGCTCTCCTTTTGTTGACTGTCCACTCATTATGTGAAGTACTGGAAATAAAAGAGGAAATGTTTTATTTTTGAATGATTTATTAGAAAGTATTGAGGTTTGGCCTGCAAAACACCGAAACACATGAAGACACTTGTGATTTTCTCCCAGCTGATTAGTGTCCTGCCTGCTGTCAGAGCAGGACAAAGCTCTGATTTTATGAACCTGGAGAGAGGGCAAAGGTGCTAGGCGAGCTGCTGCATTTGCGGAAGCCTTTGTTACAACTTCCTGTTGCTCTCACTGTGTAGCCATAATGGTCCATTTTCAGAAACCTGCCTGAAATTTTGCTGCGTATTCTTCTAGGAAGACCTGTAATTCCTCATAAGGAAAATCTACTTTCTGAACCACAGGGTTACGTTTTCTGCAAAATTATCCAGACGATCATTCAAGAGACCCTGCAGTTGCATTTTCTTGTAAAAGAAAAAAATTTGTTTTCTCGACTTTTGAACATTTTGCCTATATCATGAGGGTTTTGCATAGACTTTATAGTTGAGTAGACAGCTTTAATAATCTACACTTATACTGCTGCAAAAGTATTTGAGAAACTTAAATCATTAGTACTCTATGGTTAACCTGTTGCTAGCACTATTCTTTGGAAAAGATATTGATCTTTATATGATACGGTAAATAAGAAGGTCCTTTTGAATATTAATATCTGTTGGACTAAAGCAATGACTATATAAAATTGGTGAGGGAGAGAGAAACAACTTCCTGCAGGAGCGAAAACCAGAAAAAAGTCTTCATACAACTTCAGTACGAAAAACCTGGCCACATATCAAGGTGATTCTTGTTTAGTTGCTTTTTTTTTTCGTAATTATCAAATACACATGGATCCCTAAATTGTGTGCTCACTACTTTATTATATATATCCATATTAATTATGAAAGATGACTTTTGAGTCAGTACTATTGTCCTTTGCAATTTTACCTGGAAATATATTTGAAAAAGAAATTGTCTTTATTGAATCTTTCATTTTATTTGATGTTTGTCAAGTGAAAATAAAAAGTAGCTTTTCCTCTCCTTCTTTAGGTTGGGGTGGGAAGGACCTGAAGTGAGGTGTTTACTGAAGCCAACAGTTGAGAATTAAATTTGCACTTTATAAAAACAATGAAACAAAAAAGAAACTATGTTTGATTGGTTGAAGTGAAAATTCCCTAGTTAGAGAATACCTGGAGGTTTCTAATTGGTTGAACTTGTGTTCTCTTTTCCCGTTCACTCTGGGCTCTAGTTTGCATGCACAGCAACCTACAGTGAAGGCGTCATCTTAGCCCAGTGGCCTTAAATTAAAACATTTTTAACAGATTAAAGAGTTAATACATGTGAAACTCTTAGGACATACCTACACATCCTAAGTCCCAAGTGAGTGTTGGCTATTATTATTCTGTTTTTATCTTGGAAATTCCTAGCAAGAGCCATCACGGTAGACAGATGGTGAGCACTTTGACCTTTTAGTGCAACTTGAAGGCTTATGTATTCTCTAATTATAGATTTAGTGCAATGGGAAGATATTATAGTAACTTGATCATTATTGCTTGTATTAGAAAAGAATAGGGAATGCCATAGTAGTCAATGTTAATACAGCAAAGGTTTTCCCATTCCCCATATCCAATGTGTTCTGCATAGTCACACAAGGACCCAGCTTAATAGGGGCTCCCTGTGGCTTCAGGGAAGATGGACTAAGGTGAGTTTGTGTCCACTCCAAGTTTCCTGGCAATAGATGTCATACACATTACTGTGACTGCACATTGATGAGAATTAGTCACAAGGCCTGGACTAATGGCAAAGGAACTGGGAGGTATGGTCCTCTTACATTCCCAGCAGACAGAAACAGATGTAGACAAACATGTACCTACCACATCATTCACTGTTTTCTTCACAGTACTTTCAGTCTGTTCAGTCTGTGATGTTCTTTGTCCATTCTTACTTTAGGGTTTTTTTGGGGGACGGGGTCTTTTTGAGACAGGGTCTCGCTACGTAGTTCAGGCTGGCCTTGAGCTCACTTTGTAGCCCATGCTAGTCTCAAACTTGAAATGATCCTCCTGCCTCAGCCTCCTGAGTGCTGGGATTACAGGTGTGCATTACCCCTTCCAGCCCATTCTTACTTTTAAATGATGGTATAAAGCATACAATGAGAATTTGGATAAAAGTTGTCCATACAAACAGTATAACCATAGGAATTAATATTCTTTACAAACGTTATAACTTTTAAATTATAAATGTAATACATCACCAATAAAAAAAACTATAATTACTGAACATTTCTTATTAGTTAAGAACATCTCCTGAGATACACACAGAGGAAAGACAAAAGAAAATAACTTCTAGACTATCTCATGTGAAATAATTCCTAATATTAGCAGGACTTTATAGATAAGGAAGTAAGGTTCAGATAGCTTAAACCATTGACCTGAAGTCACAGTAAGAAACAGAGGCAGGAATTGTATTCAAGAGGGCTGAACCCAAGCCAAGGTATTCTCCACAATGACAGAGTAGCAGATGCATCACAGCTGCGATCAATTACATGCTGTACAAACAAGGCTAAGGTTCAAAACCTCCAGGGCCTGTACTGTGGCATTAGACTTCATTTCACATGTCAAAACTAGAAAGCTTCTTAAAGATTATCTAGTGCAGCATTCTGTTTTCCTGAACTAGGCTTGTGTTTGTTAGGATACAGTGGCTTAGAAAGTAAGTTTTTATTTTTTTTATCACAGTCTCAACATAAATGATTCATACACAGATTTGCTTCTTGTGGATATTTGGGGATTCAAGTCCCTTTCTGGGAATTTCTGAGCCCCCTCTTCAGGCTCATCATCAAAGTAAACCCACTGTATCCTAGTTCTGGCCTGGAAAGAAGGGGGAAGACAATACACACAAGACATATTAGAATCAGGCTTCTAAAACATTAATGAAAACAGAAGGGAAAGGAGAAAGAAATCCAAAGACTTGTGAAGAAAAGAGAAAAGAGAAAATGATATTTCTATGTTTTCATAGTGGGAAGAGAGATTATGGGATGAAAACAGGAAATTTTATCAACCACAACTTAAAAAATGTACATGTCTGTTAGTTTTCTGTTACTATGACAAAATACCTGACAGGATAAACTTAAAGGACAAAACATTAATTCTGACTCACAGTTTCAGTGTTTTCAGGGCATGGTTGCTTGACCTTGTCACTTTGACCCACAGAGCATCATGGCAGGGACTACATAATGGAACAGAGCTACCCTCTTCATTGGTGACCGAGAAGGGGGAGGTAGGGTCCCACACTCCCTTCAAAGGCAAAGACATTTCTTCTCCTACGCCCATTCCCAGTAGCCCTGGTGGCTTTAGCACATGGGCCTCTGGGGACAGTTAAGATTAGAGGAAAACTCAGGCTTGCCTTTTCCCCCTCTTTTCTTCCTCTCCACTTTCTCTCATTATAGGTAGACTTAGGAGGAAGAAGAACCTGGAAAGTTTTAGCGAGCTAGCACCTCATCGGTCATGTATCTTACCCGAAATAATTAACTGGGATTCTGGGGCTGGAGCCCTCTGGTCCTTTGAAAATTTTTTTATTTAGCCATTAATTAGAAAAATAATTTTCTTGTGTTTTTAATTAAATTTAATTTTAAAGTAGGAATTGCAGGCACATGGTTTGAAAATCAAAACATTAGAAGTATATGTGGAGAAATCTGCCATCCCTATTTCTGATCCTACTGTGAAAATGCACTGGATAATTTTAGAGCTGATTTTACTGTGGTTAAGGTAATAGGAAGGATGTTCACTAATGAGGACTATTTTAAAGACAACTTAGTGCTCGTGCTGTTTGACTGTGCATGCCTGTGTCTGGTGATCTGAGCAATTATTTAGAGGATAACAATGTGCATTACAGTAACTATGGTTGATTTCCTACTGTCTTGTTTTTGAAATCCTGTATCATTCCCATTGTTTTGTTTTGTTTTGTTGTCTTTAAAATAAAAAGAAGTTTTAAAAATAAATTAAGAAGAATAAAGAAAGAAAAGGCAGGAGCAGGTAAGCAAAGGAGTCCAGATACAGAGTGAGGAAGAGGGGTGGTTCTCTGCAATTTCACATGCCAAAGGGTTGGGGAATTTCTTAACCTTCACTGTTTTTTGGGAGTACAGGGCTCAGATAATATTCGAACTCCTGTTGGGGCTGGAGAGATAGCTCAGTGGCACAGCGCTTGCCTGGCAAGCGACAAGGTTCTGAGTTTGAGTCCCAGTATCAAAAAAAGTATCAAAAGTTCAAACCGGCTGGGCATGGTGGCGCCTACCTGTAATCCCAGCACTTGGGAGGCTGAGACAGGAGAATCCTTGCAAGTTTGAAACCAGCCTGGGCTACAAAGTGAGTTCAAGACCAGCGCAAACTGCATAGTGAGACCCTGTGTCAAAAAGACAAAAAAACAAAACAAAACAAAAAAACTCCTCCTGTTGCCTACAAATAATTACTTCTGTTGATTCCTTGAATTGTTATAGTATTTCCTTACACAAACAGATATACATATGCTTATCCTCCTCATTCTCATATAAAAAACATTTCCTTTATTATATTATGTCATGAATATCTTTCAATATCCCTAAAAACAACTTCATTTTCCTTGTACAGTATTCCATTGTGTGAATATACCATGGTTAATTAGTCCCCTATGACACTTGAATTATCTCCATTTTGATCTTACAATGTTTCAATCAAAACCCTTGTATATGTATATATCATATTGTGCACATACAGGCATATTTACAAAATTCATTTCCAGGAACAAGATTGCTGAGACAAAGTGAAAATATACTTGTGATTGGTAGATATTGTCAACTTGTGCTTTGTAGGGGTTGGACTATTTTGCTTTCCTAATAAGCATCCTCCCCATATACTCAAGAAGAGACTCTGTTCTCAAGTGGAATTTTTCTATCAAGTTATATCAGGTACAGGTACAAATTCCCTATGATGAATGTGGTCATTACACATACCTAAAATGTACCAATAAACTCAATAAAAAAATTTTTAATGGAACTTTTCTAATCTAGTTGGTGAGAAATACTATCCCTAAGTAGTTTAATTTGCATTTTTTGTTAAAGCTATCCTTTTGATTCAACAGCTATTGTAAAAATAAATTAGAAATTAAACTCTGCTGAAGATCCTAACCCAGTAAAGTGATACCCCAACCAGTATAAACTCAAGTACTGTCATTTCATGGAAATGAATATCACCAGTAGAGAGCAGTAAGCATATCTCAGCCTTTGCTCCACACATGTTACCAAGTTTGAAACCTTGAAGCCAAGAAGGAAAAAAGGCTCCCTTTATTGAATGAGTCCTCAAAGCCTTTAACACTTTTTATTCATTGTGACTCCCCAGGAAAGAACAATTACGACTATGTCAACAGACCCCTTTTCTCTGAGCATCTGCAAGTACATGCAGATTGGGAGCACATTTCGATAAACATTGATGGAGACGATTTAGGAAGTTGTGGCCTAGGAGATTAGGGCGTGGCAAAACTGGCTGAGGAAGTGGGCGTGACTTACTGATTACAAAATGCCAGAACATGTGCACGGAACAGGTCCCGAAGCCCTGTGCCACAGACTTCTTGTGAAAACTGGAGCATGTTTTTAATAGGATGGCCTAGACCTGACATCGGCCTGAGGCATGGGATCCCAGCACCTCCTCTCAGGACCCGTATGTAGAAGTTCTTGCAGGAGAGTATAAAAAGGACACAAGTGCCAAGAAGAGCTTGCTGTCAGCGCTTTCCTCACGATAGCCCGTCCTGCTTCCTCCAGGGTGTACTTTTATCTTGTTTTTTCTCTTTTATTCAGCCCAGTCTTGTTCTGAAGAGCCAGTTTCTCCCTCACGCTTCACTTTTACTTTTTCAAACAAACTTTGCCACTGCTTTTTGCTTGTTTCATTCAGTTCTTTGTTTGAGATGAGAAGAGCCCAGAATCCAACCCCATCCAGGAGAGCCGAGGAACCTTGAACCTAGTAACGTTTATTTGGCAAGCCACTTTTGGAAGGAGTTACCCAGTAACAGTTGGGTTGATTTGTAACCCAAAGAGGTGATTTTGGTGGGGGGAGTGCAGGGTATTGAACTCGGGGCCTTGTGCCTGATAGGCTGAGCTACAACTTCAGCTGTTGGCCTCTTTGTCTTGTCTTTTTTTTTTTTCTTTTTTCTTTTCTTTTCTTCCTTAACAAAAATCCCTATTTACTTCTCATAATTTTTTTCCTAATAGTAGAGGTAGAGGGGAAGATCTCAGGTAATTGAAGGTTATTATTAGTTGGATTAACTGAGGTGCAGGAATCAGAATCTAGACTTGGTAAGGCTCCCTCAGGGCCACTTCAGGGAAACAAAGACTTGATGAACTGCTTGTTATTAGGCTTCTTTTCCCCTTGGCTCAGTTTCCCATTATGATCTGGTTAGGAAAAAGCTTGAAACTCATTTGCACCTAGATGTTTGTTCATTTGTTCAATTACTTACTAAACAACCCCAAATTGCTTTGTGCTGGGTCCCTGAGATTGTCCTACAAGAAATTCAAAGGCTCTACTGCGCCCCTAATCTAGTCAGGAAAATAAGATATGCCCAGCAGTGAGGTAACAATGTAAGTGTGGTTAAGTAACAAGATGAGAGATAACGGTACCCTTCTCTGGGAATCGAGTTTCTGCTTTTTAACCCTCTGCAAGTACATCCAGGAAAGCTCTAGTCGTAGAATTTCCCCTGTTTCATAAACTGAGATAAGGAGGCCCTTCCTTCCTTTCTTTTCACCTACCTTCCTTCCTTCCTTCCTTCCTTCCTTCCTTCCTTCCTTCCTTCCTTCCTTCCTTCCTTCCTTCCTTCCTTTTGGGGAGGAGGCGTTCCCTGGCACTCTCCCCTCTTAGCTGGTCAGCTCTGGGTGTCTTCTACAGGGACACCTCAAAGTCGGGCCTGGCCCAGGGCAGAGGGGATTTCTCCAGTAGCCTTTGGCTCCACCTAACGTTTGTCTCTGCTAATTGCAGTAACGCTGTCACTAATGTAAAAGGTGGGGAAAGGCCTGGTCTATTCCCCCCACTCCCTTGGTCCTGTTTTTACCTTTCAATCTGTTTTCAGTTTACAGTGGCCATAGATTCCTATTAATGAAGACAAAATAACCAGGTTCTCAGTTTGAGCCCCACTGAATAGCTTTTTGGAGCAGTGTGGAAAGAACATAGCTTTTGAGAACAGCTAAAAAGAAGACTTATTAGAAATGCCGAATTGTTGTTATAAAGATCTGGCTTCTGGCAAGGGGGGTTAAGACTGAGGACTTCAAGGAGATGTACAAAAAATTACTTACTTAGATACAGCCTCAAGAAGTTAGGAATAAGAAGTCAAGCAAAGTGGATGAACTTTATATATGACTCCATCTTGAAATGATACAAAAGCAGCTCTATAATCAACCAATGACTTTATTACAAAGATGTTCACCATAGTGTTATTTATAGGGGTAAAAAATTTGGAAAATGTCCAATAGATAAATGACTGATAAAAAATGATACAATAAAGTCAAACAGGCATAAAAACTAAGTTTTAAAAGAAGTCTTGACCAGGTGTGGTGGTGCATACCTGTAATCCCAGTGCTCCAGAGGCTGAGGCAGGAAGATCACCATGAGTTTGAGGCCAGCCTGGGCTACATAGCGAGTTCAAGGCCAGCCTGAACTACACAGTAAGACCCTGTCTCAAAAAACTAAAAAATAAAATAATTCTTATGGCACTGATAATGCTAAATATTAAGTAAAATATAGAATCCATATCATTTAGAATATGTACATATATGCATAGAAAAACACTTTATAAAAATACTACATATTAACAGCTTTTTCTACTAATATCTGTTTTCTTTTTGTTTCTAGAACTTCTACAGTGAGTATATTATTTTTATAATCAGAAAAAATTTTAATGAACATTACTATAGCGTGTATCTAATATTGATATAATGAGAATGAATCGAAGTACTGCGACTTAAAGAATTTGTTATTTTTGACATAAGCACTATTCCTGTCTATTCTTTACTACTTTATTTGTAGTATAAAGAAAGCATATAGGGTATGTGTGTAGAAGGACTTCAGTGCATGTCGATTACTTTCCTTTTTTTGTTTTTTGGTACCGGGAATCAAACTCGACCTCACGCTTGCCAGGCAGGGGCTGCACCACTGAGCTAAATCCCAGGCTCCTGGATTACTTTCCTAATTTTTGCATTTCTGTGAGGTAATCAATACCTGTTCTTCATCACTGTTTGCCAAATTTCTGCCATCTCTGTTGGAAAAATTAGTTGAAGTCATGGTAATGCCAAGAACATCTAACCTTTTCTCAACTATTCTCTTAGGCATGAAAAAAACTCATTCCCAGGCTGTGTTTTCTAAAATAAACCCCTAGGGCAAAAGATTAAATGTGGAATCCCGTTCAGCTCCCTTGAAAGACTGACACAGGATAGCCCTTCTTCCTGTGTTAAAATGGGAACAAAAGCAGAAAAAGAATAGAAAAACGTAGGCAGTTCGTTCTTAAAGAGCCACTAGATGAATTCAGCAACTTCTAGGTCAGTTAAAAATACGACATTCATCAAAGTATCTAGAAAAAGGCACTTACTAAGGTTTTAGATCAGCATCTCCAACTTGGAATCAGAAACTACTTCCTGGAAATCCTATTACTTTAACCACCAAAATCTTTTTTCCAGTCTTGAAGCAGCAAGGCTGGGAGCCTCTTCCATGTGTGGTAGCTCAGAACCCTTATGTTTTAGCTCAGAATTAAATCATTTACTTCTGGGTTCCAGATAGGCTGGAGCCCCAAAGTAAGTCCTTCTCCTGGGTGGCAGCTGGGTGCAGAAAAGAATTTGAAAACTCAAAAGCACCTGACAAATAAAGGGCGAATTATCTTTCTTCCCCAACTACAGAACAGTCAAGAGAAATTAACTCTCTCATTTGTTAACCTCAATAACAGGCTTTAACTGATCTGTAGCCAGGGATGGCTCAGATAATTGCTCTAATTAGTTTGGTATGGAGCAGGGCAGGGGCAAGAGGATGTCGAGCTCAACTAATTGTGCCTATATTGAAAGAAAAAAAGAAAAGAGAAAAAAAAGAGCTACGCCTTACAGATTTGACATATAGGTTCCAAATGTTGTGGAAGGAATTCTAGTGTTAAGTGTTCTTTTTAGACAAATTTTCCTAGTTAAGGACAAGATTGGAGGCTTCAACGTAGTGAGAAGAGGAGAGGTTTGTATTGACTGTTAAAGAAAGTCTCGGGCCACAGGTATGTGTGTGTGTCCACATCTCCACGTGAAAACCAGCAAAAAATAGCAATAGGGTCTTAAAATCTCCATGGTACAAGAGCCTCAGAGGAATTATTTTGAGTTGGCTTCTACCTTCACTGGCAGACAAATCAGCTCCTTAGTTGGAAGTGATGGTCTTGTTATTTCATTGCAGTTTCCCTCAGGAATTCTAAATTTAAAATCTCAATGCAAACTCCCTAGCATTTCAGAGAATGTTGCTAGGATTTGGGCCCTATTTATAAATGGAGACACGTAATTATGCCAAGAAAAGAGCTGTACTTTAACTTCAATGCTATGCATCAAATCCTCTGGGTTTTTTTTTTTCTCGTTTTGTTTCCTTTTTCAAAAATAGTAAACACAGGAAGATAAAGAACATTTCCAGACATGGGGTACCAAAATATTATAGACACACAGGAAGTGACTTTTCAAGTCCCAGCTGTAAGTCTGTCATTTTGCAGGCTTGTCTGTGAGCCTAGAAAAGCAAGGCAAAGATCATATTGAAGACATTTCCAGCTGTGGGAAGGTTTTACTTGAGAACCTCTGGATGCCTACTCATGGCCAGGTGCTGTGATTTCCAACTCAGGGCATAATCTGAAATGCTAAAAGGAAATCAATTAAATTTAGGGAAAATTTGTGGTTTAAAGCTGTTTGTGTAAAAAAAAACTATAGACTTTGAAAAATAACTGAAATGTTGATATTTTTGGAGGGAGAAGGAGACAATCTTAACTCTACTGCTATATCTTAAGGGTTTCAGCTAAAGATACTTTAATGCATAGCCTAAGTCCTTGAAGTAAGGATTTAATATTCCTAAAACATTTACACGTTGACTTCCTATTAATCTAATCCATTTTTAAGATGTTTCTGGTATATTAAACCAACGCTGCTCCTCTGGTTACATTAATTCTCTGGATGCATTAATTCTCCAGATATTTGTATTTAGTGCCTCGTAGGAGTAAGACTTTCTTTGAACGAAACGCACATGAATGAGCCAGTCTATCTGCTAATCCAGGCATCCCTCTCTTACAACTTTGTAAGTACTCTGGCCCTGAAGCTAAACTGCCTGGTTTCCAGCCGTACCACCTTTGATAAACCACCTAACATTTCTGTACCTGAATTTTCCCCTCTGAATAGTACAGTTAGTAATAGCACTTACCTCATTGAACTAAAGAAGTTAAAACATCCTATAAAGCACATGACACAATGCCTGGTACATAGTTAAGAGTCAATAAAATTTGGTTATTCATTTAGTTTTGAGCATAATAGAAGCATAAAGAGGTACAGATACATATATAAATAAAGAATACAGAGACTGCTCTGTATTCCTGGAGAACAGAGGGAGTTCACTAAGTAGTTAGAGAAGGGCCAGGCCACCAAATGGTATAAACTAAGACACGGAACCGTGCAACTAAATAATGTACCTAGGGGATTGTAAATGAGTCATTAGAGCTGGATTAAGAGGTATGTGGAAAAAAAAAAAAGGTGAAGAACTCTAGAATTGATTAACCAAACCCATGTGATGGTGAAGCAGAGGACAGGTTTCTGGGTTGATGGTGATGCCCTTACCTGGAAAGAAAGCAGGAGATAATGTGGCTTTTGACACAGTGTTTGGTTCTGAACACACAGGATATGCAGAACTTTCAAGATCCAGCAGAGTTTTATGACTGGACGCACCAATCGGAGGCTTCCTAAGAACAAGCACTCTGGCAAGCCAGCCAGCGAGGGAACCGTCAGCGTTACTGTGGGAGGCCGGCACGGCCAGGAACTTGGCTCGAACTGCCAGGAGCCAGTGTGGAAAATGCAAACCACACTATGGGCTGTGCTGGACTTC
>RJWT010044602.1:0-11759 GCA_004365215.1 Cuniculus paca
AGACAGGCACCTCCTGCTGTGGGCCAGGTCTCAAGACAAGAGGCAAAACAAATGGTTTTTCTTTAAGGATTTCTTTTTTTTTCTATACCTCTCCTTCCTCCCTGATTGTTATCATGAGTTCCTTTACACTTTCTCCAATTGCAATTGGCAATTTTTACAGCCTGGTTTTTAATCGTTATTTGTTTAATTATCTATTTAATATCTGTTTTTAATCCTCTACTTCAAACTATGTGAAAAAAGTTACTGTGAATATATACTAGGTATCCTATAAAAGCATCACTGAGACAATAAAGAAATAGATGAAGACATGAATGAATAAGCAAATGCCTTTAATATGAGGTTTTTGTTTTTGTTTTTTCTGTTTTTTGTACCTGGAATCAAACCCAGGGCCTTGCACTGGCCAAGCAGATGCTACACCACTGAGCTACATCCCTGGCCATCAAATAAGACTATTAAAAGGAAAAAATATGTTCCGTTTTGTTAGCATATCTGTTTTACTTTAATTGTGGCTTATTTACAGCCAAAGCAGTTTTAATAATCTTAAAATTATTTTTCTGATGTCAGTGAATTTGCTAATAAAAACTACTCTTTTATATTTTACCTGTTATGCTGAGGAGTCCCTGTCATTCTCAGCTGACACCATGACCTACTTTAATCAGGCACAGGCCTTTGGAGTTCTGAAAAGACACCTATTAGGCAAGTTTGCGGGCCTGCAGGAGCTTGCAATTTACTCCGGACATGTTTGCTTGCTATTCTGAAAACAAAACAAACATACAAACAAAAAGACTTAAAGACAGAAGGAAATATAGTACACATTTTAGTAGGAAATTACTTAGCACTTTGCCTGTATCTCCTTGAGTATTTTACCATATATAAAATATACTTTGAGGTTCTCTGACAAAGAATGTATCATTCTTGACTTTATGAAACTCCTGTTCTAGAACAAGGACACACAGTGCTAGAGAGATGATTCAGACAGAACCAGGACTACACAGACTTGAGGACAAAGATCTTTGGGAGCCCATTAAGAAAGGGACTAAAGTGCACAGGGAGACTGTGAGTTTGTATGACAGACCAAGAAAAACTGGTGTTGAGGAATGAGTAGACCTTATAAAAAGGATCAACAGGAGGATGATGTCTTTACAAATGGAGCTGCACTGACAAAAACAGAAACTTTGCAGGACATTGTTTAAAATCTGCGGCAGTTCAACTGAATAATTTTAATGAACCAAATTTTTATAAAGAAAACTACAAAAGGATACAATAGGAAAGATCATTTCCAAATTTTCTCTGTGTTTTCTATAGTTGATAATAATGATTCATCGAAGTGATAAATGTTTCCAAAATAGAAGAATATTAATAGAATGGTCAATGTAGTAGGCTAATAGCAATACCAGTAGTAATTGCCTTTTGACATTGTTAAACTTACTGTTTTCTCCTGGTTTTAGTTGCATTAGAGCTATACTGCTGGAATGATATATAAAGTCTTATAAGAACATTCCCTTTGATTTATTTTCTTAGAGACAATGTTACACTGTAGGAAGTGAAACAATTTGAAGTGTCCATTATGTTATGGACCCTTAAAATGTTGAAAGTTTTAGGGCACAGAAAATAGATCAAAAAATGGTTTTTTTTGTTTTGTTTTGTTTTGTTTTGTTTTGTTTTTTGCAGCACCGGGGATTGAACTCACAACCTTGTGCTTGCCAGGCAGGCGCTTAGACTGCTGAGCTAGATCCCAAGCCCAAAAAATGTTTTTTTTGAATTGAAAGAGTGACAGTTGGTTTGTATTAAGTGCCACCACCAAGAGGAATTCATCAAGAGAAATTTCCATTTAGAATAAAAATTAGAATACATGCTTGGTCAGAAACTGAAGATACTGGAGTTTTCTTAAGTACCTCAAAACAAAAGCACTGTTTTATGTTTGTATGTCTGAAAATTAACATTCTTCTAAAAATATCTTGAATATATCTGGATAGATTTCTGTGGATTTTAATGTAGGGTTACTAAATCATATTTTTATAATAAAATAAAGCCATCAACTTTATTGAAAAACTATACTTATTTTGAATTTTTGCTTGTAAGAATTATTTTTAAATGAATTGGGATCATTTGTATTTAAAACATTCAGGCACCATAAATTCTAGACTCCTTGAAAAATATTTATGACTATATAACACTACAAGACTGAAGAAGAGGAAATCTTGACAATGGAATGTCTTTATTTTTCCTTTGAATGAAAAATGAGGTAGAAATACTCTCATGTCATCATAGTATTTGGAAACATTAGAGTAATTTTGGAATTTTCTCACATTTTCAGAAAGACTTCCAAGTACCAAATTTTATAATATTCATATTTTATTTATTTATGAGTAATATTCTGCACATACCAATTAGGGCCATTTTCTTTTTACATTCACCCAGTTACAGTTATGATTTGCTGGCTTCCTTTAGAAGATACTCAGAGTGTTTTGAGATTTTCTCTCTAGAAAGTCAACTGGGCTTCTGGAAGTTAGTTGTAATTATAACTAAAACATTTATCTTGTGTGCTGACTTTCTGAGATGAATCACTCAAAATATGCATAAAAGAAAATAGACATGTCAGTTTAGTACTTCTGTAGCCTTGTATAAAAATGTGTTAGTACAGTTTCCCCTACAGTTCTCTCTCCATACAGTACAGAGACTACGCATTGCTGTGAAACCAATTTCCCATATGGACGCAGAGTGAGTAGCTTGTTAGTGCAAGCACAAATGTAGTACATGTTTATGTGGGCTCAATCCATTCTTGTTTCAGTGAACTCCACAGAGTTTTACAGTTTTCATCTCCATCTCTACTTCATATAATAGCAAGACTTCGCTGTATACTGCTAGAACACATACTCCTACTTCCAGCTGAGCATAAACAATCTCAAAATAGAATCAGCAGGTCTCTTTATTGTTGCTGCTCTGGGAGGAAGCAGTGCATTATCAAGTGGGGAAAACATAGGAAGGGAAGGATGCTAATTGATGTAAAAGGAAACAAAGAAATTCTTAAAGAAAAGTCACTCATTTTACAAGTTAACCCAAGCAACAAATTAATTTCCTCTTTGTTTTTCAAGCCTAAAGAATGGTGAAGTATAGGATTAGAGGTATTAGGTCTGTAGATTGTAGAACAATGGGTTTTAAGGATGAGGTGGAATTTTCAAAACTATCTGCTTATAATTAATATGACTCCATTGGAGAGATTTAAGAATCACTTAAAAAGTGCCTTCAAGCTTGCATTGTTACAGGATGAAAGAACTGATTTGGTTTTTAAACTATCTATTTAGTTGGCCTTGGTGGTATACCTCTGTAATTCTGGCACTCTGGGAAAATTATGCCAGGAGGATTGCAAATTCAGGCCCAGTCTGGGCAACTTTGTGATTTAAGGAGATCTTTTCTTTAAAAAAAAAAAATTAAATTTAGAAAGAGCTGAGAACGTAGCTCAGTGTGAAGGCCCTGGGTTCAATTCACAGTAAGAAAAAAAACATACTTGAAGTTTAATGATGGAAGAAGATGCAAAAATTCTGACAAAATATATGTACTCAATGCATAAATATCAGTGCCACTTTCTTTTTAAGGGTGAGTAAATGATAATAACAGGAATTTCTATGGAGCATTCTTTATGGTAAATATTTATATAGAAGATACAGTTCTAACCAAATTAATAAGGCAGAAGTCCATGAATAATTAATGGAAACATGGAACTAAGTGTTTATTACAGAGAACATCTGTTATGCAAGTATTTTTTGAAATGTTAACTGCATTTTGTAAGCTAGATGTAAAGATACCTGAAAGACTGTGTCCTGGCCTACGTGAACATTATCGTAAAGAATTAGAAAGAGTAATAAGGTTTTTAAAAAGTAGACTATGCAGTCAAAAGCACTGAATAAACCTGCTTTTCAACTGCTCTGACCCACATGTTAGTTTGGAATCTATTTATACCATTTTTGTTTAAACTCAGTACCTTAAACTCACTACCCTGTAACACTGTTCCCATCACAGGTGACTACCCTTTCCTTTTGTTTACTTCACCACAATTAGTTTCTTACACAGTGGAAGCAAACTGGGAGATTTCAACTGTTGGTAAATAAAGGGCTGTGCATGAGTGCCTCTTAATAGCTTATCATCATGTGTAATCAAACTGAATAATTGCTGGAGAGGAGAGTTCCTCTGCATTGGCAGATGCCTGTGGGCTGAGCGCTGCCATGGAATGTCACCACACGGCAAAGCCCTGGGTAGAAAATGCATCAGCAGCACTGGGGGGCTAGGCATGTCACACAGGTGGAGGGAAATCAGTGAGGTGCGGTAAATGTAAGTGTGCCAATGACACACGAATAGTATTAGATGGATAGGGGGCAAGTGAAAAGACAAAGACGCCAAGAGATTGGAGAAAACAGCTTTCACCACTAAATGGAAATTACCTTGAATGCTGCATTGCACCAGTGACTTTGACAGCTGAAGCAGCAGCAAAGAGAACTTGAGTAAGATATTGGCCGTACTGCTTCCTTTGCAAGGGCTAAATGTGGTTGACTTTCACCTGACGAGATCAATCACTGCTCATACCATACAATGAACCAAATTCAAGATTGTTTTCTTGAGAGTATTCATAAAAAGATTGAAATCAATAGGCTGTTCCTATGCCGAGATCACAAGGACCTAGCAATACATTTGCCAAGTGGTCATTTACCTAGGAATGTTCTTGTATGCTATATAAAATTGCACTGTGTGACTGTTTACTATTTGAAGTCATATAATTAAACTGTACTGCCATTTGTCAATCAGGAAACAGATGAATAGATTCCAAATGATCTTCAGTCAACACTTATCCATTTGAAACTGTGATTTTAAAATGAACTTGATCCTGCCTTGTTCTTTCTTTACTGAATGTGGTATATACATAGAAGACCAGAAAGCATACTGCTCAGTTTTGTAATAAGGTAGCTTTGTCATGCACACACACACACACACATTCACACATACATGCACACATTTACAGCAAGTCAAGTACGTCTCATTATAGGCTGGCATTTCTTGTGACAGACAAGTAACATCTGTGCTTCTTTGTCTGCAAACAGTGCATCTGCTGGGGGAATCTTATTCTGAAGTCCTTTAAAACACACAGCCTTCCTTTTTGTCTCTCTCCCCTTTGCAAGAGGATGTGAATATGAATTGAAATTCCAAATTAGCTGTTCCAGATAAAGCTTAAGATTTTCATTAATATTTAAATTGAACTCTCAGATGTGATGTTGTGATATTTCATACCAACAGCTTGTACAGAGAGGTTTTTAAATATTAAGCGTGTTCATCATTTTAAAAGGAGAGAAAGAATTGTTCTTTTCCTTCAAACAGTGATACTGTTGAAACTCACCTGAGCTATGTAAGAAACAACAAAAGCATGAAATTAGCCCAATATATTAGCTTAGGTATCATCTCTGTCATCACACCTCACCTTGAATACCAGGACTCTGTGCTCTGTAAAATAAGCTCATGCTAGCACTTAAAGGGGAAGCAAGGACAGTTCTTCAGCCAGCAGCTATTTGTTTGACTTTTTCCAGTGCCTAGCCCAAAATAGGCACTCAATAAATATCTATTTAATATTGAACAAATAGAAATGTGAGCTAGATGTGGTGGGAAATACAAACACATTATAAACAGCCTCTAACCTTGATCATATTAGAGCATTGACTAAATAGTCTCAGGAGTGCCAGACAACACAGGGAAGATGATCTAGAAGAGGAATAACAATCATTGGTCTGAGTGAATAGAATGATTGTGGCATTCCAGGAAAATGAAATGCCATAGTGAAGAAAAAAAACATGAATATTCCAGACTGTTAAAGACTATGACAAGGACACTTAAATACCCAGGCAGTTCAGAGCAGAAGGCTCATGTTAGAGAACTGAGCTGTAGACATCACAGTTGAAAATAGATGCTACAACCAACTCCACCAAGAAGTACTGTGAATGGCAGATCTTTGTACTTTTTAATCCACTGCACAAGAAAGAGGACACTGAAGGTTGTGTTATGTTAGCAAGAGAGTGATATAGGCATGCTTGCACGGAGATTAGCCTACCTATATCAGATTCCTGTACATATGGGAAAATATAAGTATTTAACATTAGCAATTTCCATATATTCTAAGGAAGAACCAATACACCCTCAAAGCAGGGAAGCTATCATGACCTTTCTTTGAACTGTTGATCTTTTAATCATCTTATAATGTATCTCAGTTCTCTATATGCTCTTGTGTCTAATTAACTGCTCCTTCTCTCTCTCCTATGCAGGTTTACCTATCTTTACCTGAATATTAATTGTGGGAGCACTTCCTACATGCTAAGATTTAGACCGATTCCTTTCTTCAGTGTGTACTGCATTCCTAAACTCCTTTTTTGTTTACACTCATGTTTAAGGTAATTACTTGCTAATGGATGAAGTACTGAATTATACCTTCAGTCCAGCTATTTCCTCTGAGCTGGAGACCCTTATAGCCAACAGCTTAATTAGCATTTCCTCTTGAAAAATGAAAGTTTTCCTCAAGAACACTTAATCACCAACTGAGATGCTAAACATGTATTTAAAATTGTCTCTGTCCTTTGCAAAACTGTAGGTTCCTTGTGGGCATGAATCTTATCTGTTTTTCCACTGATGCATTCCCATATCTATGATGGTGCCTGAAACATAGGTAATAGTTTAAAATGTTTTTCACTGAGGAAAGGGCTGAATCACTTCTCTAACCTATTTCCATCTATCATCTCCAGTGGTATACTAATGTAATAGACTATCTTAGTCATTAGCATTATTGAGAATTACTGACCCTTAGCAATAATAAAAATGAGCTGGATTGTAATTGGTTGATTATTCTTTTCATTTTTCTACAAACAACCCAAATATTTCTTAGATATACCTAAGCAAAACAGCTCTAACTACCTACTCCTTGGTAAATTATAGTCTCTTAGAATATCTGAATCACAACTGAATTAGTTTATTTGTATTTATGTTTCTGTATCTCAAACCCCACACTGTAGTCATATATACCCATTTACAAGTTCCATCCATCTAATCATGACAACACTCTGCTTGAAATACAGGAAGACTTCTTGTTAAGTTTAAAACAGCACTTGATTAACATAGCTAACACAGATTTGCATGACCAAATTCCCACTTAGCTCTTCATCTCTCCTGGAGTAACACTAATCCAATCCTGTCCATTGTTGATCTCTCCTAATTTATTTCTTTTGCTCTCGTATTTAGTGTACCTCTTCATTACTCAAAAGATTCTTTCTCTCTTCACTTAGTCGCATTGTGCCTTTAGATCTAGGCTGAAAGATGCTTTTTATCAGAGAAGAGATTCCTAGTCTCCTTAAATCAGTCAACTATTCTTTATAGGACTCAGAATTACAATTTGAATTTGTGTGTGTCTTTTTGTCCACTTTTATTACTACCTAATCAATAAATATTAGTGCATAACTCATGCACTGTATTAGGCACTTGAAATACAACAATAAACAACTATACTTGTACAACTATCATTTAAGTGGGGCAGTCAGATAATAACCAGTATAATTTATATTATAACATTAAACTGTTTGAAAAGAAAAAAAATAAAGCAAATTAAGAGATTAGGAAAAGTAGATAGTATATTGCAAGTAAGGTAGTCAAGGAAACTATTTCTTAATAAGAGAAGAAAGAATAGAATGAAATAAAGGAAAATTGTTATAAATATGTAGGAAAATATTACCTCCAAGCAGAGGGAGTATCAAAAGTGAAGAGTTTAAAGTAATATTGTGCTTGGTGAGCTCAAAACCCAGTAAGAACACCAGTGTGGCTCAGGGCCAGGAGCCTGTAAGAAGTGAATTGAGAGCAGGCACAAAGGAGTTAAGATCACATGAGATGCTATAGACCAAGGCAAGATTTTGCATTTAGGATTTTATTCTTAGTGTGCTAGAAAGGTATTTGAGAAGTACAGTTTGCACTGAGAAGGTTCATTCTAGCTGAAGATGTGGGAAAGAAGATGTGGTGGCGGAAGACCAGAAGCAAAGGGGTCATTTGGGATGTTATTGTGGAAGCAAGGACAATGACAAATTCTCCTGAATTGAGAGGACAATGATAAGAAATCAGTCAATAGCGATAAGTTCTGAGAACAAAAATATCAGAATTTACTGATCATTTGAATATGGAGTACAACAAAACAAAAACTCCGAGATACGTTTTTGGCTTGGGCAACTGGTTAAATAGTGGTATCATATACTAAACTGTGGTAATCTGGGAGAAATAAACATTGATGAAGTTTAGGCTTTGAATATGTTAATATTGTGATGTCTATTGCACATTCAAGTAGCGATGTCAAGCGGACAGTTGTGTATATGAGCCAGATTTCAAGTTTTAGAGATTATTTGTGTTGCTGAGTTTCAGATCATCAAAATTAACACAACAGAAAATAAGACTATAATTTCCATAATAATTCAGAAATAACTGCTTGTTTTATGACCATTTAGGTGGAGACAAACCAATTGACTTTACATGTGCCATCATTTGAGAAATGTACAGCTCTAAGTATACTCTATGTAGCTCTGATAGTCTGAATCATTGATGGCACCAAAGTAGATCTTAAATAAACACTTTGTTTTTATTTTCTTAGAGTAATTAAGATAAACAGAAAAAGAATAAACTCAGTCTTTGGTGCAATATAGCCTGAAAGAGAATTTACAGAACAAAATTTGATAAACTGTCTAAAGCTAAGAGTTAAGGGAGATGCTTATAAAACAAAGAGCAACCAACAGGGAATTAGCCCTTGTGCTCTGGCTCTTTCAAAAAAATATCCTCACTTCTCTGTCCTTCAATAAAATCTCCACAAAAAGGCTACATGATCTCAGTACTTTTTTGAATTCAAAGGAAGTCAATCTTCTTTTGTTGATCAGTTGAATTTCAAAATGTTCTCTTTTTTTTGCAGATTTAACTTTCAATATTAATACCAATTTCAAAAATTTAATATGGTCCATATGCTATTAGTGCAATATTGTTCTTCTACCACCCAAAATTAATGTGCCAGCCTCCTCTGCTGCATACTCAATAAAGAACTCTCGGCTTATGCAAGTTTTTTTTTTCTTTTTCTTTACTTCAGTTAGCCATTTTGTTGAAAAAAAAAAACGAACTCCAATTGTCAAGGGCAAAATAAACAACTAAGGACTTCAAGAAGAATGAAGGCATTGAAGCTTTTAAAGGACACTTCTATGATTACTGTCATCTGTGTGCACTTTTAAAATATTTGAAAATGTAGAATGGATACTATCATTTAATTAACAGTGAAAAGATGATCTAGTTAATTATTTTAAAAGCTCATCTAATATTATCTCCCTTTTACTCAGTAAACTACAAATATTTGAGGACACACACTTACCCAATGTGAAGAGGTTCAAAACAAATATTGAAATCTCAGGATTTCTTGACATACTGCTTTTTGGTGAAATAACTGCTCACATTTTAACAGCAGGAACTAGATAACTACCACAGTCAACAGGGTTTTTTACTCCTGAGCTGCAGCCCTAACATAAATAAAAATATTCTATAAGAACTTGTGTAATTTCTATTTATCCATTATTATATATGATGTTATTAAACAATATGGGATTTAAAAATAAAATTATAAACTACCATTAAATTTGCCATTAATTTCTCTTAAGTTTTCTGTGAAATACTATGCTATTTCTTCCAAGAAAAAATTGACTTATGCCTTCACTGTGTTTCCAGTATAGTTTTCCAAGCTGTGATCACCTGAACAAAAAGGTACAAAAAAGATGCTAATGGGAACTCTATGATGATGACGATGATGATGATGATATTGATGACGACGATGACGACAACGAAGAAAAATGTCAAAAAAAGTTTGAAATGCTACATGGTGCATTGAGAAGAAAATGAATCCTGAACATCTCACAGAAAATGCTGGAATTTACTTAAACCAGCAATTCTCATACTTTACTTAAACCAGCAACTCTCATGATCAGAGATAAATATATTAAGAAAAACATTTAACATATATGAATTATTCTCTGGCTCAGCCTCAGATGTCTATGTAGTATAGACTTGATTTTTAAATTGAAAGGTACAGTTTTTATTGTATACAGGGTAGTCTACAGTATATATGTGTATACACACACATATATAATATAGTTTCAAAGACATTCCTCTGATAATTGACAAACACCTCTACTACATAGCTCTTATTTTATTGTGTTGCATCAGATGTTGGACTATGTGTGTATGACTTACCTTGTTTTATTCTTCCTTTCTAGATACTTGAATAGATCTGATCTACTATTTATTATTGTTAAATCGATAATGGTGAGGATGATTTTAAGATGTTTAATATGTACTATTTATGTACAAAACTCACTAGTTTATTACTTCTATTTAAACACTTTTACTTCAGCCAAACTTAATCCCCCTAGAAGCTCATGAAACTCTCCCTCCCTTGTATGACTTTCCATCCTAACTTGGTTTGTCAAAGCCATTTCCATCCTTCAAAGCCTTGGCCAAAGACAGCTTCCTCTGTGAATTTTTTGCTAATTCCCCCATTGAAGTCCAATATCCTCTCCAGGTCCTGACTGCTCACAGCTGCCGTTCTTGCATGCATCTTTGCTCTCAGCAGACTCCATGTTACTGCACACTTCGCTGGGAGACACTTCTTAACTTCCTATGCTTTCTCTATATACGGGGCCAAAGAACCAGTCATAAAAATGATCAAAAAGTTACTTAAGCACATAAAGAAATGACTTTCCTAATAAGCAGCATTCAATTTGGTAACATTTATCATTTGTATCGTTGACCAGGGACTTTTGAAATCATTAAATTACATAGCAAACTGGAGAGGAAAAGAATTTGAAAGCATTTAGATCAATTGTCTTCAAACTTGTCTAATTATCAAAACATCCATCCTCCCCGAGGCTCTTCAAAGTTACAAATTCTAAGCCTCTGTTACAGATCTGAATTTTAATCTTTGAAAATGGATTTGAGTCACACCACCCAGATTTTTTTAAACCTGTCTCCACTCCACCAAAGAAGTCACACTCTATAACTCTTTTTAACATCACGTCCTCTGAAAGGCTAACATTGGAGACCTATAGCTAAAATGAGTAAAAGAAACGATGAAGACTGCTGTGGGTGCACATCTATAATCTCAGCCCTCTGGAAAGCTTAGGCAGGAGAATCAAAGTTTAACCCCAATCTGGGCAACTTAGAAAGCTAGTAAGACCCTGTCTCAAAGGAAAATACGGAGTTGGGGATCATTATGGGTTGTGTGTAGCGGTGCCCCCCACAGCCTCTTGAGAACATAGGTGGGGCTACTGGGAGGTGGCTGGATCTAGTGTGAGATGCTGTGATTAAGGCTGTGACGCTGGGATGGATGCATAGTATGATGCTAGGATTGAGAGTGTCTCAAGCAGGATGTGAATGCTACCTGCCCTATGGAGATGGGTAGCCAGGATAGAGTATAAGGGACAGAAAAAGAGCTAGAGAGCTGCTGTGATTATGTCATTTGCTGCTTCACTACTTCACAGTCTGCTTCCTTCTGCTTTGTTCCCTTTTGTCTGCCATGGACTGCATCTCTTCTGCTGTGCTCCTCTGCAATGCCTCCCTTCCTTAGAGTCAGCTAACTCCAAAATGAAACTTCACAAACCGTGTGCTACAATAAACCTTTCTTCCTTTAAAGTTCACTATCAGATAGTTTCTCTCAGCAGTGAGAT
>RJWT010044603.1:0-11758 GCA_004365215.1 Cuniculus paca
GAGTGACAGCAGCATCGTAAGAAGCGTCAGGCAAAGGGCTACCATAAAAAAGCAGGTGAATGTAGACAGATGCTTTCCTTCCTGCTCCGTTCCCTCTCCTCTCTCATCTTCTTCCTCCTCTTCTGCAACCTGTCTATTCTGTGACAAGAGGAGCAGAACTTCCTGGAGCTTGCAAATGAGATTTGAATCTATTCACAGTCTGAGCATGTGCACTTTTTGAGCACTATGAGATTTCAGATTTTTTGGACTACAGATAGTCAACTTCTGAAGTCTGTGCAAATAAAAAAGCTGAAATCTGAAACACCTCTGGTCCCAAGCATTTTGGGTAGAGAACACTCAACCTACTGATTGGTAGCTGATTGTATTGCAGCTCTAGGTGCAGCGAAGGATTTATCTGACAAGTGTTTAGACTTGGTTGTGGGAAACTGAGTCTGACACTATTTTCTTTAATCAAAACTCCCATTTATAATAAGGCCAGGGTCCTGTTCTTTTTGCTTTTTAAATCTCATCTCAAAGACTTTACTTGTGCTCTGATAATGTCAGTGACACATTATAACACATCATGAGGTCACATATATAAGCCACCTGGACTATAAATACTGAGCTGCTCACTTCACCTCAATTCCCGATTGTTATTATTGGGAGAAATTCCTTCCCCGTAGCTTATTTTGAACCTAAGGCTATCACAAAAATCTAACTAGCTTTCTGGGTGAATTTTGGAATGCTTATAGTGTCCTTTTTCATCTAACCTTTTGACACTCCACTGTTCTGGGACACGGAAAACACACCAAACCGAGAGCGCGGCAATGACTCATCACAGAGAATAAACAAATGGTGGCTGGCAAGGCTGGTTAATTTTTAATGAGCCTGGCTGCTATACTGTTCTGCTTCTGACTCAGAGGGAAATAAATCATCCCTTTTACTCTTCCCTTTTATAGACAACCCAAACTGGTGTTCACTGTATATCAAAGCAAAGGCTTACACAACTCTGATTCCCTTGGGACTTTAGGGTGTACACACTTAGGATGAGCCTTTACTTCCCCTTCCATCTCCAAGCCTAGCAAACATAAAAAAGTCTACATAACGGCACACAGAGATGTGTGATCCCAACCCCATGCCATCGCCTTTAAAATGAAGACAGGCCCCCGTTCCTGGAAGGAGAAGACCTTCCCTCAGGTAACGCTGAACACCCAGCGAAAGGAAGAACTCTTCAGCTGCAGGTCAGGGACACAGCTTTCTCCCAACAGCCTGCACACCCACAGCTCTCCAAAAGATCAGTCCCAAACTCTGAGCAGGGCAGCCCAGGATAACAGTGCCACCACCTGGCACTCTGGTGACTGATACCCACTTCCAGTTAGATTACGTGTGGGTTTCAGATCCACGTGGGCAAGTGCTAGCATTAGGGAATTACAGAAACACTTCCTGGAGGAGGTAAGGACCAGCACTCCGTGGGCCGAGAACACAGCAGAGCCCCAGGTCCAGATTCGAGGGTGGACTAACTGGCACTGTTGGTCGCTCGCAGGATGGCTCCCTGTGGAATCAGCAGCAGCTTCCCCTTCCCGGAAGGGTTCTTGCTGTTCGTGGTCAGGTACAGCTTCGTGCCTGGAGGCAAATTTGCCAAGTTGGCCAAATTAGTGGCTGGTAGCTGCAATGTTGCCATTACTAAAGTGGAAAAGGGGGGAAACAAGAGGAAAAAGGAAGAAAAACAGTTAAGACAAATTGCAATTATAGACAATACTCTAAATTAAAATAGAGTAACGAATACTTAATTAAAAGAAGTTCAGGCTGGCCTTGAGCTCACTTTGTAGCCCAAAATGGTCTTGAACTCACAGTGATCCTCCTGCCTCAGCCTTCTGAGTGCTGGGATTACAGGTGTGCGCTACCACGCCTGGCTAAATATCTTGCTAATTAAAAAATTATTTACACACCAGAAGCACCTACCATAAACTAATTTATGCTGTTTATGAACAGGCTGATAACATGTCCCGGTTCTGCCTAGAACGGTTCTACGCTAGTTTATACCTAAGCCTCATTGTAAAGGTTACTGTGGGCCTAGGGACTCACATGTGCTAAGCACATTTCTATCTACACAGAGTAAGCCTCAGCCCTCACTGTAATTATTAGTACTGTACTACTGAAAGTACTGTGTTGCTGGGTGTGGGGGTGCACACTTGCATTCCCAGCACTTGGGAAGCTGAAGCAAGATGGCCAGCCTGAACGACAGAGCAAGACCATGCCTCAAGAAACAAAAACAAAAAAACTGCCAACCTTCTATACCCCCAAGATCATTTCTTCCAGTCTATCTCATGCATTTACTGTAACACAACATGAATGGCATCACCACCAGCATCGCGCTACCCCTGAAATCCTATTTCATGATCCACCGTCTTCTGCTCCCTTTATCACTGCAGAAATTCTTTGGCCTTGTCAGGACCTTAAAAATAAACGCCTAGTCTCCCTTACACCCCCTCACAGAAGCAATACAGCACATCAAGGGCTAAAATACTTCCAGTGTGCTCAAGTCTCTGTTTCACAGAGAAACTCTAGTCTCAAAAAGCTGCTGGTAAACTGGTCACACCAGGATTTCAAATCTCACATACAACTCCAAAGCAGGGATGAGGACAGATGAAAATTACTGCTGAGACCTGAAGGAATATCAAGAAATACCTTTTACTGTTACTATTCTTGTACTTATATGTAATAAGCAGACATAATACAATTTGGGAGCAAGCTACTTAAAAACCCTTACGTATGATGTTCCATGAAAAAGAACGAACACCTTTACATATTCCTGAGAGCAGTGGCCTACTGGGCTTTCCCAGTCAGGGTCAGCACCAAATCAAACAGCTAGCAGAGGACACTCTGGGAGCCCCGAGGCGGAGCAGTCACCTGAGCCCTGGGATCCGCTCTTCTGGGGGCCAGAGGCCGTGACCTGCGCCTTGCTCAGGGTCTGCACCGGCTGCGCAACGATGGTTCCCCCACCTCCGCTCACGATTGCTTTGGCAACTCCTTGGGTCACAACTTGCTTCGGACCAACTGCTTTGGCAACGGAAGAGCTGGCCTTGGCGACAAGGATCTGGCCACCACCGATCGCTACAGCCTGTTTCACGGCTGAAGGTAAGGCAGACCCGACCGGCACCCCGACCACCTGTTCGTGAGACAGGGGAACACGGCTTCTTTCAGGCACTCTGCGCGCTCCGGAACAGAGCAGCCACAAGGCGTCTAATTCAGCCCTCTAGCAAGGCTGCTGGGGCAGGCGGGAGAATGACACTTCTTATACTTTGGATGTAATGATAAAAGCTTGAAGACTGTTGTCTTAACTTTAACAATGTTTTAGAACTTATTTGTATTACACAGTAATATGAGTTTTATAACAGAAAACTTGGAAAACGAAATCTAAAGAAAACATCTACATATCCCGAAATAATGTGTCAACATTTTTAATGTATTTTCTTACAATTTCTTCTAATACATATTTTAAAACACAAAATTGGGACCATGCTGTACATTTAATTCAGTAATGTATATTAGCCAACATCTCTTTTTATCTTACATTTCAAAAATATTTTTAACCGACCAATAAAACATTAGAATAGTACACCATCTATGCTAATGCGTCACTACTGTAATGGTTGACACATTGTGTCAACTTGCAAAGTTTAGAAGTTTAAGGAAGGGACTCAGCAGGGGGCCCGGGTCCTCACTTTGTAAACATTCTCAGCCTGTGCTAGCCAAGGGCAGGGAGATGGTGTAAGGGCCACACCCACCCTGGGGGAGGCCCAGGCTGTTTACAGTGTAAGGAAGGAAAAGCGCTTGTTCTTCCCCTTTTGCTATTGCTGCTTTTGCTGTCTTCTGCTGCCCCTGGGCCAGGCCGCCCTGTCTTGGAGCCAACTGATTATGGACTGAAACCTCCACACACTGTGAGCTAAAACCTTTCCTTCCTTCATTTTGGGTGCCTGGTGTTTTGTCTCAGCAATGAGAGAAAAGTAACTGAGACAACTACTATTGGCTATTGAGGTAATTTTAAACTTCACATTAGGAAAATGGTAAACACTCCTGTGTATGTATGAACTATAAATTCCAGTAAGTACTTTCAAGTCCCACTTCATCACCTCCCCATCTGAAATGATCACTTCCTCTTTCCATTTCTAGAACTCCTATCATCATTTATTACATATATAGCACGTGATACCTCCAACAGGGTCTTGCTCTGTAGTTCAGGCTGGCCTTAAACTTACTGGGGAGCCCAGGCTGGTCTCAAACTCATAGCAATCTCCTGCCTCGCCTTCCTAAATGCTGGAATTATAAGGTGTGTGCCAAGACGTCCACTGTTTTTTTCTGTTGTTTTTTTTTTTGTTATTTTTGAGGCAGGGTCTCAATGCAGATCAGGCTGACCTTGAACTCACTTTATAGCCTAGGCTGGCCTCAAACTTGAAGAGATTCTCTTGCCTCAGCCTCCTGAGTGCTGGGTTGGTTTGTTTTTTAACCAGGAATCAGACTCAGGGCCTCATGCTTGGCAGGCAGAGCTGTGCCACTGAGATGCATCCTCACCTCCAACTGATTTTTAAGAAAAGTTATCTGTTACTATATCTCTTTCTAATCTAAATGAATGAGGAGTCCACCTATCTGCATAAAGGGAGCTGCAAAAAAAATATGTTATGTAAATCTCCAAAACACGAAGACAATGTCTTCTGTGGCTATGTATTCATGGACTAAAAGCATGGACTGAAATGCTACATATCAAATTCATGACAGTGGTGTTTCTAGGAAGAACAGAGTGGACTTTGGCTTTCTCCGAGAGCCTGATAAAACGTGGCACCTCAGTCAGTCACAGGAGGGCAGTCTTTACCAACACACCTTACCCACCACGTGCAAAGCAGCCTTCACAAGGCCAATGCTCCCCTTCAGCTCTGGAAAAGAAAACACTGAGAAAGTCTGCGTTCTATGGGGGAAAACTACGCACAGCTGACTATGGGCACCAAAAAAGAAGAAGGGCTCCTAGGTCGAACACTATGATGCCACACTAGTGTCTCCTCCTTAAACAATACATTGTGGCCTACAACTTGAACTCGCATACCAACTTGTCTCCTCTTCCCATTTCACCTCCCTGGGAGGTGCGGGTTTCCTCCTAGCTTTACAAAGTAGACAGCCTTTGTTGTGTATCTCTATCGATCACAGTGGTTCACCTGGAGGCTCTCTGTGATCCAGTGTTTCCACTTCTGCCCTCTTGGGACTGTGTGCACACCTGCAGTAAGTCAGAATTTAGCACCCTGAAGGGGAAGACGCCATGTCTGTCACTTGCCCTCGGCCTACTCAAAACCACGGCCACCTGTGCTCAGTAACCATCACCATGGCGCCTGTGCCCGTCTCCACGCAGCATCACACTCGGTACCATCTTCGATCACAGCCCCTGCCAGGCCCTTTATACCCCAAACTCTCTCATGCTCCTGCGAGCCTGAAAGGAGGCGTTATTCCTTTGACCAGATAAAAAGAACAGGGTTCAGAGAGACTGAATAACCTGCCCAGGCCACACAAGTCATGAGCGCCCACTTTACACAAGTAAGAAGCTAACTACAAAGCTCACGGCCTTTTTCAGCCTTGAAAAAAACTGAAACCAAAACAAAAAAACCTACACACGCCCTGACTCAGAAAAATGACAAACTCTTCCCTGAAGCAAAGTGGATTTTGAGGAACATGTAAGGCAAGTCCAAACAGAAGTGGAGATGACAAGAACGGATTCACTAAAGGACTGTGACAGAATGCTTAACCTCGGTTTCGGTTACAGAAGCACCAAAATCAAACTTGGTGCAATAGCTCCATGATTCTGTATCTGCCTAAGCACAAAAATTAGCTGGAGAGTTTATTAAAAATGTAGATTCCCAGGACACCCCCAACCCAAAGGAGAGTTTGATCCAGTAAGTTCAAGAGATGTCTTGGGTATCAGTACTTTTTAGATCTGCAGGTGATCCTCACCAGATACTACTATGAATTTTTATCTCAATCCTTATCTAGGTATCTAAGCTAATCAAAATTATCTAAAACCTTTTTCAATTTTCGAATACAGTACTCTCAAACAATTCACTCTCCCTGGAAAACCTAGCTTTCAAGTTGAAAAATACCCACAAAATATTCTTAGTAGCTTCTGAGTATACTTGCCAGAAGACATGTAATTACTTTACCTCTGATGTTCGGAAGCGTGTGGAGTTAGAGACAATGTCTCACTAATTTTTCCCAGTTGTGGAATAGGAAGCCAGAGTAACCAGACCTGGGTTTAAGCCCTTGCTGCCTGCCAGCCATACATTCTTGAAGGAGCTGCTCAACCTCTCGGGGCCATGGTTTGCCCATTAGTAAAACACAGGTGAAAATACCACGCAGGGTGGTGTGAGGGTCACAGCTAAGGTGTAAATATGAGCCTGCACACACAAGCACTCAACAGATTCTCTTTCTAATCAATGTAGAAAAACACAGCTCTAGGTGCTGCCTTATCGTTCTCCTCATACATGGATTCCCCTGTATCTCTAAATTGTAAGGAAAATTACTTCTCTAAAGAGGCAAGAGTCATCAACCAGAGCTGTAGCTCTCTCCTATCACAAACAAGGGGAAGAGTAACACCGTCTTAGACCTGAGCCAAGTGGAAAGCCGTGTCAGGAAGCCAGTCCCTCTCGCTGCCAGTGAGGATGCAGCCGCCCTCTGCCACTGGGACTGGTCCTGGACCGGCTATGATAGGTGCACTGCCCTTGTGAGGGATGCTACTGGGGCAGACGGGCTCCCCATCAACTGACTTGCTTTTCCAACCAGACTGTCGTCCGCAGCATTTTACAGGGTTGCCAGACTCTGTCACCCCGAACCTTTTCAGCACTTGTCAATTATTTAGACAAACAACGCTCTTTTACGTGCTGCACTCCCAACCCCTATCCCACACAAACCTTGGAGGGCTGAATCTTTGGTGACTGGGCAGCCCCTTCTGCAGTAGTTACGACTTGCTTCTGAGGGGACACAGCTATCATGTGGCCCCCCTTCACAGTCACATACTGAGGAAGTGGTGACTGGCCGGCAGCTCCTGTTGTGGGCATGTGAGGGGCTTCGCCAGGCTCCTGCTTGATGATCACCTTGCAGCAAACACAATGACACTGAATAAACATCCGCTGGAGAAAACTGCCAGCGTCCACACCTGTTCTGTTTGTGGGATCAGTCACAAAAGCTCGAGACCAAGCTTGCGTGGAACGACTTCACAACAAGGACAGAACACTCCTTAAACACAGCCTGCCGCAGCTATTAAAGGGACCAAGCGCAGGGCCTGGACTGGACCCTGCACTTCCATCATGGTCTCAGAGTGAGTGCGAAGCGGACACAGAAAGCAGCAGCACACAGTTTGTGTTTCTGAACTCCCCCACGTGCTGGGCTCTATGGGTGGGGAAAGCACTAACTCAATGGAATCACGTCTCAAAACCAGGGTCTGATCCTAGACTGGGACATACTGGGGCACACATGCGGGCTGGGGCAGACCGGGCTCAACTCCAACGTGCCACAGAGAGGATTAGGTAACAAGACCACACAGACCTGAAGGACAAGGTCCTAAAAAGTACTCACCTTCGTGAAGGCTCCTAGTCCTCCAGTTACAGGTTTGGGGCTCTGAACCTTAGGGTGACTCCCAATTGGGCAAAGAGGTGGCATTGATGCAAACAAAGAATCCTCCTGCTGCGTGCACACAAACACATATCGTGCAGCCAGGTCAAGACAGTGTTTTCAGACATTCTGATCACTTGTATTTCATACAAACCCACAGCATTCTTGAGCAACATAAGCAAAATACAAAACAAAACAGCCCAAAATTCTGAGGGGTGCTCCAAGTCTCCACACCTGCATTTTAGTTTTGCTTTAGAAGCCAAGTGCAAAGAGAAGCTATAACTTAGCAAAAACATGCTTGTGAGTATCTTGCTATGTGATGAAAACACGCCTACACTATAACCTCTGATATTTGGCTGTCATATGACCTGCATGCGTCTACTTTTCTGTCCCCTGCCAGACAGCACACTGTGAAAGGACAGCAGCTATATTTTGTCTCTATTATATCCCTCCACACTAAATAAATGAAATGAGTAGGTGCACCGTTTCACTACATGCTCTTTTTCTTTTTCTTCTTCCTTTTTTTGGCACCAGGGATTGAACTCACGACCTTGCTCTTGCCAGACACACATTTATGCTGATGAGCTAAATCCCTGGCCCCTACATGTTCTTAATTGTGGTCTCAACAACTGTCTCTAATTCTAAAAGACAATGCAAATCTCAGAGGTAATGTGCCATAACCAGATTTCAGGTTAAGAACATTTCTTGACTATGTCTATCAAGTTTATCAAACATTACAAACTAAAATGGCCAGCCCGGCAAAGCGGTGCGTGCCTGTAGTCTCGTCTTCTTGGCAGGTGGCTAGCCTGTGTAACTGAGGAAGATCCTGTCTCGATAAAAAGGGGCTGGAGATATAGATCAGTGTGAGTCAAAAGCCAAAACCTGGCACAGTTAAAATCTTCAAGAGAATTACTATAATTCAGACATTCACATAGCGTACACACACACTGCACAAAATTTAGAAAGCCTCAATTTGGACCAGGAAACCATTCAAGATCACCACAACCAAGCGTCTAAACAGAAGACACGCTGTGGCTGGCACCACTCACGTGACAGAGAGGACCTCTGCATCCTCAGGTAACAGTTTAGGCCTCGAGGGCTTCAGATTTAAGGTGGCCACAAACGAGTAAGCCGCATAATTAACCGAACAGCTGGCAAGTGTCTTTGCCAGTTGGTGAGCAGATATTTAGCATGTTCTAATTTGGGGTGCCAAACTTTAAAGGACTGCTCACTCTGAAGAATGAGAGACCAAAAAACCTTGTGGAGAGGTAAGAATTATTTTCAAGTAACTAAAAGGCTAACACGTGGGGAAGGCAATACTCCTTGGAAAAGGAGGAAAACTGAAACATTTTGTCAGATGAGTATTTTATAGGGAAATGTTTTTACCAAAGCTGTGCCTTCCAAAAAAATAAACAAGGACACCTCCTCACCACCCTAAGTGTTCAACCTCATACTGGGCGATCATTTGACAGAGGTGCTGGGAGGAGAGCAGAGTGAGGTAGTGAGCTCTGCAGGACAGGGTCTCCGGGATACTCATGGTCTGCTAAATGAAATTCCCACCGATCGACATAGTCCTGCGAGGCTACACACGGCATCCTCAGAACCTAGCAAAGTACAAGGACATGGTGAGCTTTACCTTGACAGCAGATGTTACAAAACTACTTCCATGAATTTTAGGAACTGGGGAAGCTGTTCCCTGGGAGACCTGAGCAGCTGTGGAGAGCTTGTTTGTAGGACTTCCTAGTAAACAAGGCAGACGTAAAAATTACACGTGAACAAAGTAAGATTTATAAAATATAATTTTAAACCCTTTCCGCCACCCCCCCTTCCCACTCTTATTTTTCTTTTGTGTGTATGTGCAGTACTGGGGATTAAACCCAAGGCCTTTGCACCAAACTACTTCCCCAACCCTTTTTAAACTTTTTATTTTGAGATAGGGTCTCAAGCTAAGTTGCCTAGGCTGGATTCAAACTTGTAATCCTCCTGCCTCAACCTCCTAGAGTGCTGGAATTACAGGCATGAGCCACCTCGCCTGGCTATTTCATTTTCTGTTTGTTTGTTTTTTCTGGTTTTTTTGCTATTTCATTTTTAAGGACTGAAAATTCCCAACTCTGAAACTACTATGGAAAAAATACTCATCCCCAGAAAGCTGACCACATGTTGAAACTGAAGAAGGGAGAGAAGCTAGGAGGGATGAACAGAACAAGTGGACATGACATACTCTACGGCTCGCATGAGGAGAGGGTCATAATGTAATGGGCTTGGTCATCTTACAAATGGGCCAGAACGTGCGCATTCAACTGAACGCCAGCTCCGGCAAAGCTGTGTCACCAGAACGCCGCACTATCCCAAAATGCTGCCCACGGCAAACGTTTCACACCTGTCTGCACAACTTCTTCTAGGGTGTGATAAAGTCAGTCACATTATCAAGTCAGGAGTAAGTCAAGACCTGTTCCACTCCCCAAACTCGCTGCTAAAGACTGTGGCTGATTCCTAATACTAATCATCCTCAAGGGACGTAACCAGCATTCAAGAATGCATTCAAAAGGGCATTAGCAAAGCCCCCAAAGCAGGATTTCTCTATAGGAGTCCCAGAATCGTAACTGTGTAAAGTGCCTCGCTTTTCAAAAAAGAAACTACAGCAACAACAACAACTTGGAAGAGCCCAACATACGTGAATGTATGTTAAATCCAATACATTAAAACAAACAAAAAATAACCCCGCTGGGCACGGTGGCACACTCCTGCAACCTCAGGCTCTGGGAGGCTGAGGCAGGAACACTGCCGCTGGTTCAAGACCAGTCTGCGCCACATAGTTCAAGGCCAACCTAAACTGCACAGTGAGACCCTGTCCCAAAAAACACAAGAAAACAGTCTTAAAAATGTAACTTTTACAAAATTTAAATCTTCCCTCAGAGAAATAATATTGATGTTATTCTTGTATGTTTTTATTTACAGATGGAGATTTCATTGTACTTGATGGCTACTAAGTCATACTAGGATCTTGTCTTTACTAAGAGGTGACAGTGTTTGAACTGCACAAATACTGACCAAATACATACCTGTGCTCGCAGCAGAGGCTCCAATAACCTGCCCGGGCTTATCCACAATAACGTAAGGGTTGTTTATAACCGAGCTGGCAGTGCCCTGCTTCACATGGACTGGAGTGGAAGTTGGGGTTCGAGGCAATGGTGATGGACTTGGAGTTGATATTGGGGAACCTTTGTCAATTAAAGAGAAAAAGAGAAACAAAATACATATATTCCACTCATCTAAGATGCTGAAGCCACATGTGATAGCACATGCCTGTCATTCCAGCCCTCTGGGAGGCTGAGGCAGGAGGATCACAAGTTCAAATCCAGCCTGGTGACTCAGTGAGAACTTGTCTTAAAATAAAAAAGGCTGGAGATGTGGCTCAGGGAAAAGGCCCTGGGTTCAATCCCCAGTATGGGGAGGAGAGGTGGGGGAGAGAAAAGACTCACATTCTCATAGGGTATCTCTAGGGTTACTCATTCTAGATGGCCTTATTGATCAAATGTGTCATCTGCATATTTCTCTGAACTTCAAACTTGTTTCTTTTTTCTTTCTGTCTGTCTGTCTTTTTAGGGATAGGTTTTGCTGTGTAGTTCACGCTGGCCTTGAACTCCCTATGTAGCCCAGGATGGCCTCAAACCTGGGGCAATCCTCCTGCCTCAGTCTCCTAAGTGCTGGGATTACAGCATGCACCACCACACCTGGCTTTAAACTCATTTCCATGCTCACCTATTCTGTCTGAAGCACTAAGGTCCAAAAACCTGTTAACCGGGGGGTAAAATTACATTCTACCTTTTATCGAGATTTGAACCACGTTTCTGCTTAGTCATTCACTTTTAGCACCCAAAACTGTTTTCCTCCTACATTTAAGTACTGTAGAGAAGTACTCCCCCATCTGGATGTTTTCAACTGCCCCCTTACTCGTCTTATCTGAAGTACAGCTAAAACTACACGGTGTGCTCCTATTAACATAAACACAAGGCTGTCACGGGGCAAAGGACAATCTACCTGCAGTGAAAGGAAGCATTAGAACTACGGACCACAGAATGAGTCATTTTCCAGTGTGAGAAAGTAAAAATATTTCAATTCCAACCCTTTA
>RJWT010044604.1:0-11766 GCA_004365215.1 Cuniculus paca
GTTGTTTACATTAAGACTCTTGTAAAAGTTAGATGAGTTCACTTCAGTAGCTATGTCTTTATTATTAACACAGTGTGCATGAGATTGTTGAAAACCCTTCAAGTAAAATTCTACATTATCGTTGTTACTTTAGGACCACATTTCTGAAAGACCATTGTGAATGTGTATCATAAAGGAACAGAAAGGTTTATTTAGATTAGCTGCACTGATAGTTGGGACACATCTGGTCTCGTTTCACAAAAAACTTTTTAAAATTTTCTCCTCCACATGAGAAGGATTCTATCTGATGTTTAATTTTCTCTTCCATATACCTGAATAAAATACCCACGTGACTAACTGTGCCTTTTGAGCCCCAGCTGTTCTGTCTTTGCTTTCTGGAATGCTCATCTTGAAATCAAGACTTAATCTCTCTGTAAAGGAAAAATGTGAAAGAGCAATATAATATAGAAATACATAAAATTTAAAGATAACCAACAGATAGACATTACAGTGCAGTTTTTAAACTTGAAAAGGTGAATCTACAGGAAGATATAAAAGTTTTATTTTGTTAACCTTGCATGTCCTCTTCTCAGTGTAAAATATAATATGATCTTTTTAATCAATTCTTCTCAGAGTAAGTACACAACAATATTTTAACATCAAATGGCAATATAGATAGTGGTTTGTGAATATTTTTGTTCTGTACCCCATAAAATACATAAATATAGTAAATTTTAAGTTGAATTCTAAATATTTTATAGCATATTTAAATATTGGCAAAAACAACAATGTATATTTCATATACTTTAAATATATTTTCATGAAAACTATAGAACAACAGGTGGCTTTTAAAAAATATGTATTGTTTTTCTAATTCATAATACCTATTATACAAAAAAATCATTGTCAGTAACCACTAGAACCAGATTGGAAAAATAAGACTTTAATGTCAATTAGGCAACTCAAACTAACATTTTGTCAAAAAACCTAACTTTGATTTTATTTCTGAACATCATGTTATTACAAGTTCCCATGACAACCATCTCACTGCTTCTGGGGAACTTTCTGTGATAGAATCCTAGGTAGATTACAGCAGAAATTTGTAGAGTTTATCTTTTGAATGAAAGAAGGTGCTGTTATAGTTCTTGTTTTTCACTTATAAGACCCTCAATCAAATGCAAGACAAATTCAAATTGTGCTTTTCTTTCTTCAGTCCTTAAGACTTTGCCATCTCTGTGAATGACTTTGTAGTATAATTCAGGGTGGAAAATTTCCCTTGATTTTGTGAAGTGGGAGGAGAGATGTAATTGTAAAATAACATATTATAAAAGTCAATTGAGGGTTCAGGGGCTTTTTCAAAATAGAAAGTTACCTGAAAAAAAATCATATTCTTGAAATTAATTACACTTCTCTAGACTATATAGGTATATATATATATTTTTCTATTTCTAGAGACAAATTACACACACCTCAGCAGTTCACTGTAGTAATAAATTTTTGGAAGATAATGGCCATCACTTTGAGTACCTCTTGAAATTATAGAGGCCAAAGATAACTTTTATTGACCTCATGATGTCTCGATAAATTTAGTATTGAAATGTTTATTCAAGTCTACAAATTTCTTTTTTTATTTTTTATTTTAAAGAGAATAGAACAAAACAAAACAGAATAGAGTCAAACACAACATAGCATTTCAGAACAGAACCCTGCCAAGTCTATAAGTTTCTGTATCTATTATCTATCTATCTATCTATCTATCTATCTATCTATCTATCTGTCTATCTATCCCTTTGAAGATCCTTGCTTTACATACCTTGTAAACACATGTCTCTACTTCTCTACTTTTAGGTGAAAAATTAAGCCTAAAAAATTAATTATATCTACATCAAATTATATATCCTTTTGTAGTCTGCAAAACTAGTCACACATCTTGAAATCTTCATTATCCTTTCCTATCATATGCTTATTGACTGTTGTGTACGGTAACGTTGTTCAGTATGTTCAAAAATGCAAAGAATCATTGTTACTGAAGTTTGAGAGAGAGACACCAGGACTGTGGGCTTTCAAGCACAGGGTCAGGATGTTTGTTGTCTATATTGCTCCTGATGATGACATAACTTTCAGAAACAGGAGAGTCTTTTGGATGTGGGTATGCATTAAACAGTATATTTTGGCTTCTTTACTCTGTCTAAATCAACTCTGACCAAATGATGTACATTGCATACACTCTGTTTATACAAAATTGTATCTAAATTTTTAAGTGGGGAATTGACTTTAATCCCCCTTTGGTTTTCTCATTAAATTAGCAAAGTAACTTACAGATAATTGACATAACAAATATTGACTGATTTGGTTTAGCAATCTTCATTTTAGAGTTATAAACTGAAAGATAATTGTCAACAGGGAAATCTTGTTCAAAGGTACTCAATTAAACTGATAATTATAATCTTGTAAATGAAGCATATGGTCAAAATCCAGTAGGAAGTGACTACCACAAAGCAAAATTAACATTTTATCTGCCTTCATTTTCCTCATGTACAATATTTCTTCATGTGAAGATAAGCAGGTACTTTCCAGGCTCTCAATTAGTTTCACAAATATAAACACATTTCTTAAGACCTCTATTCTAAATTTCAATGTTCAAAAACAAAATGTCAAAAATATGACAAACATTCCTTTTAATGTTTCATGGTTCAGTGCCTCTAACCCATGAGCTTCCCTGTAGTGAAATATCCATTTCTGTGTTTGTGAAAACATACTTAACTTTTGCACAATTACTTTTAACAGCTTTTCTTACAATAATTAATATCTTTCAAGTCTTAATTTACAAAAGGGATAAAATGGTTACCGTATTTTATTTCCAGTATTACTCTTACTATAACTTAGGTAATCATTGAAAATAAAATTATTTGTCTACCATGTACCTTGCCCTAGATGTATATCATTTGCCACCACAGTTGCTTTCTGCTATTTATGAAAATAGAGTTTATGAAGAGAAGAAAACTAAATGACATCATAACTAGAATAAAGGCTCAAATAATTGAACGAATGAGTGTAACTGAATCATATGCTGGACTCTTTTAATTCAACACCATCAGTGATATATCTTGCTTCTCCGTGCTACCCATAGATTCACAGGTCACTTACACCATCAGCAAAGATGGAAACATTATTATAATTTACTTTATCAATCTATAACCTTATCTTATGCAAATGTATATCTATATTGCGCAGTACTATTTTAAACAAGGCATGGAGCCTGTATTCTCAGCACTCAGGAGCTTGAGGTCAGAGCATTGCTGCAAATCTGAGGGCAACCTGGACTACATTATGAGTTCAAGGCTAGACTGAACTACATAGTGAGACACTGTCTCAGAAACAACAAGCAAACAAACAGAAAGTCTTTTATTTCTATCTATATAGCAATAATTTCTCTGGCTAATATATTTTAGGCATCAGCTTCTTTTGGATTTGGTTTAATTCTAAACACTCAATTATGAATTGTTTCCTATATATCAGGCATTGCTCTTTATGTTTTACACATATTAATCTGTATACTCATCAACATAAATCAATGCTGCTGTAAATGGCATTGTATTCCCTCAGAAAAACATACTGAAATTGTAATTCCCAGAGCCTGAGAATATGACTTTATATGAAAATAGGCTCTTTACATGACTAATCAGGTTAAAATTATGTACCCAGAATAGATTCTAAATTAATATGTCCATTGTCCTTATGAAAAGGAAAATTTATACACAGAGGCATGAAAGAAGGAAAATATGAAGACACAGTAATATGTGACCACATGCAAACTAATGAATGCCTCTGGTGATCAGAATCCAGGAGACTCGATCAGAACAGATTGTGTCCTCAAGCCATAGGGAGAGAGCACTGTCCATTCAGACTTTTAACCTGATGACTGAGGGCTAATGCATATCTGTTGTGCTAAGCCAACCAATCTGAGGTATTTTATTATGTGACACATAAGAAATAATTACAAACTAATACAGTAAATAATTAATGATGCCCAAAGAGAGGTTTATTCTTTGCCCTCAACTCCTGATGAATAATCATTAAGTACTTGATATGCCCTACCTGATACAAATATCTTTGTTTATTGGAAGGGGGAGTGAGGATTGCAGTTTTAATATGATTTGTCTCTGAAAACTCATATTGAAGGCAAATTACCACTATGAGGTATCAAATGGCTGGAAATTACACAACTGTGGTGTTTAGAGATAGAACCTTTAGGACATGATTAGTATTAAAGTCATCATGGTAGAGTCTCCATGGTTTAATATTGGTGCCTTTATAAGACTACTAAGAGGGACCAGCACACACCTTTTCATGGTCCCCGTATTTTTAAATGATGTCTCACACTGTCCAAGGATTCTGCCAGTAAGAAGAATGGCAATATATTTAGGTCCTCATAATGAGCCAATGTAAGCCTCTTTATAATTTATGCACTCTGAAGTATCATGTGATTGGCAACAGAATATGAGCAACATAGTGATGTTGAACATGCTAGATAATTTATGCCAACATGATGATTTACAGTGAATGCTTTGGTTCTAGAAGTATTACTTCAATCTTTGAAGAAATTAGAAACTAAAATTACTTATATGATCAGTCAAGTCTGTGTACATGATTAACAATAATAAAATTCTGTTCATGGCACTGGAGAACTTCCTCAGTTGGAAATACCGTGTACATACTGTTGTACAACAATGTTTGAAGAAGATATTGTTTATGGCTTTATTTGGAAAAAACAATGAAAATTTCATATTTGGTATGCATTTGGTATTAATCACATATGCCTCTTCCCTTACCTAGATAAAATTTTTGTGTTTTTTCTATCAAAAATACAGATATAAAAATAGCATTTCCATGAATTGTTGGTCCTTATAATGAATTATTAAATTTATTGGTGGTCATGGGAGTCAAATAAACTTACATCACTAGTGATATTTCCAAAAATCTTCAGGTAGAAAGCATAATATGCTGTCCTTTCCATAACATTAGTTACAGAAAAGTTCCAAAGCATTGCATCATTAGATTAATTTAGGAAAACAGCAGTCATACTTTATAGCTCACATATGACTTATCAACTGTGTTATAAATAAAACTTTGTTGAAACAAGTTATATGCATTTATTTATATATTGATTATGGCTACATTTGTGCTATAATACCACTGCAGTGATAACAGAGAACTTATAGCTCATGTAACTTAACTTATGTGGTCTTAGTCCTTAAGGGGAAACCTCACTGAATATTGGAACAAATCATTCTACTCTGTATGACATGCTCAGGTTCATGAATGATTACACAGAAATGTACAGAAATTCAGGATTCGATCTCTTAGTTCAGCATCATTTCCCTGATATCATTATTATTTCCAGTAGTATCTGTCCTGATATTGATTTGGTATCCCCTAGTGCATTTGCCCATACAGTACTCAATACAGATTACATTGGCTGGAAGAAAATGCTTCTTGTTGCATTTATTTTTACCTATAGACTAATGTTTGAAATTATTTCCATGTCATGCAAAACTTGCTATGATTTGGCTCCACGCTTCCTCTGCAATACTATTATTACTTTCTACCAGGCTCACTCTGGTTCTACCTCACTGAACATAGTGTAAACTTTCAAGAAAATATTTGTGTTTTTGTCCACATAGATCTCTTATCCTGCTATTTTCTTTTCCTCTTTTCTGCTTTATAATTGCTTATGTCAGAGTGAAATGAAACACTCTTCTTCTGATTGTTTTTACACTTTTCTAGTATAATTCACTACTGCCTTGAAACCTTTACAACTTTATCTCAACAAAACTTAAAAAACTTCAGCAATATCACTGAAGGGAGTACCTGATGAAGGGATGAAAAGCACCCTAGGAAAATTATCTAAAATATATGGGAGCAAATATTCACTTATGTCTCAAGTTGTGTGATTTAAAAAATTATTTCAAGACTAAAGTTTATTTCCCTCATCATTGAATTTCAGTCATATAAATTAACAGTCTAGCGATAAAACCCTTCAACATTGTAATGACGTTTTCTTACTTTTTGTGCATCACAAATCTTATCATAGTAGTTGATAAAACTTTAAGAGCTTAAATTCATGAAAATGAATGAATAACAAAAATCTTAATCATTTAATGGCCATTGTATCATTCCCTTTTTTCTCTGTGATATCATTGATGTATTACACCATTATGAGCATTTACTTCAATGTACCAGCTTTCATCTACCCATGAAAATTAGGCCACATTGACCATAAAATCCTAGATGCTATGCCATTCTTTTGTGTATTTTGTAGCAGGTCTAAAATATAGTTAACTTTTTATAACTATCTTTAAATGGGAAAACTTGAGTAATTTGTAAGCAGTGCGAAGGTATCAAGCATTTAGTATTTGAAAAAATTGGAATTTTAAACTCTTTGACATTCTTACTTTTCCTTTATTAATTGTAACCACAGTGTCTAATGCAACCAGAATAAACTTACAACTAATTCAAAGCATCCCACCCACCATATATACATTCATACTGACCAGACTGATTCACCAATTTGTCAGAAATGCTTTGGCCAAATAATTTATGCTTCTCAGTGAAAACAATACCAAGGCATTAGTCACTAAGACTCAGTTATACCTATAAAGTTAATATAGACATTTTACACATTGGAAAAATGAAATTTTCATGTGGTTATGTAGACAATGAACAAATCCCATATGTACTGTTTCTTTGTACTTTTCAATTTTCCTCAATAGGCAAGGCTCTGTAACATTTTATAGGCATACATATGTTATTGGTTTATGTTTCATGCATATGCATATGTACATTAAAATATATACTGTAATATTTTATAGGCATATATATGTAATCTGTTTATGTTTCATGCATTATGCATATGTATTTATTAAAATCCATTAATTTAAATAAACTTGATAATACGATAAAAATAATGACCATTTAAAAAAAATTCTTTCAGATATGATTTCACTAGAGGGTATTACATTACTATTCACTATAATATGAAAAGGGAACCAAAGACACTTACCCAAGCACAAGGTTTCTCTTATTTAACTGATAAAGTAGTAATTGGCTCACAAAATGAAATAGTTTTTGTAAGAGATAGACAGAGCCCAGTAGCTATAATTGTCTTCTGTGCTTTTGTCCCATGAAAGGTTGTTGGGACACAGGGTAAACCTACTCCAGGTCAATACAAGGTTACGTTAAATCTGTACTCCTTCATTGGACTAATGAATTTAAATGATTTAGTTCATCACATAAAAGGTATTAAACATGTGTTTATTATTGCACATCATTTTCTCTTACATAGAAGAGCATGCTATACATTCAATAAACCATGACAGTTGCGTCATCATGGTACAAAAAACAAAAACTCATAGAATACCTATAGTTCCTCTACAGAAGACAGGACCTACTACAAAAATCCATATACAAAATACAATAAGTAATGCCTATTTAATAAATAATGTGCTTGTAACAACCTATAGAAGAATGAATAAATAAAGTTAAATATAAAAGCAGAAACATTTACTGTGATGGAAGAAAATGCCGTCAAAGAAATATCCTACTAATGATGGCTCTTGGTTTGAGTATTAATTTATGAATAAATTGATGCTGAACATTGAATAATCAAAATAGAATATTTAAAGCACAGTATGTTTGGTGGTGAGGCTCTGTTATTTACTAATGTGTTTGTACATTGGAGAAAGTTATTTAAAAAGTTCTACATTTCAATTTCATTTATCAAATTAACATAATCATGAAGTTTGTCTCAGTGTATTTCTGATGGATAAATTTGTTAACGGAAAGATTTTTGTAGCAGAATGTAGCGCCTGGCTAGTGCTCCATATATGGAAATTATTGATACTAACATTTCCTACCATGAATTGCACAGCACTGTCAATTACAAAGAGTCTGTAAATTGGGTACTATCAGTCATGAATTATTAGAATGGCTCTCAGTTGTAAAGTAAGTTTTTTTTTCCAAAAAATAAAAAGAAAAACAAATCAAGAAGAAAAACACTTCAATCACAAAAAATACTTGATGTTTCAAAATTTATCTCTGAAAGATGTTAATATAATACATGCATAAGTGTTATCATATCTATTGCATTGTAGTCACTCTAGGTAACTTTTTTAACTTTCGAATGTTTGACAGAAGACACATTTTCTGTGTTGTTGTGGTTCCTGTCTAGTTGCCCCACCCAAAGCCTCATGAATTTTTAGACAGGGTTTTTTATATGTAGCTGAATCTAGAGTTTCTGATCGATTCGTGGTTCAATGCTGAAATTAAGAGTGTTAGGATTAGGGTGCATGACTGCTGAATTAGTCCAGTGATTGGATTGGTGCTGCCTGAATCCTAGTAGACTAGCTAAAATATAAGGGAGAGAAAGAGGCTTGACTCCTCTCCTTCCCTTACGTTTTCTGTCTTATGCCACTGTGAACTATTTCTCTGCTGGGATGCCCCTTTGCCAAGCCACTTTGGCTTGGACCCAGCTGGTTATTGACTGAAACCTCTACAAACCATGAGTTGAGTAATCCTTTTTCTCCTTTAACTTTGGACATTTGATATGTCATCCCAGGAATGAGAGAAAATAACTACAACACATATTTTTGTACTGAGTAAAACTTCCTAGTTAATATTAATTTCCTAGAATAAGAGTCTCAATATTTTGAATGTTACCCTCATGTTTCATGTCAGTTTACCTCTCTAGTCCAATATAGAGCTGTTTCTCTAAAATCATGATCATACAATAGTCAAGTAATTATTATTTTCTTTTCTAGCTTGGTGTTGTGGTTTGTTTAAATGGACTGCCAAAGCCTCAAGTGGTCATGGGAGATGGGCTTTTCTAGGGTGGCTGAGTCTAATGTTTGTGATTGGTTTGGAGTCTAGCTCTGGGACTGGTGTTGTCAGTGCTGCACCCGTCAAAGGGAGGGTAACTCGAATGCAATATAAGGGAGGGAAGGAGACAGGCTTTGCCCTTTTGCTGTTTTCGGTCTTGTTGCTTGCAGCCTCCATGACAGTTGCCCCTTAGCCACGCCACCCTGCCTTGAAACCAGCTGTGTATGGACTGAAAATTCCAAAAACTGTAAGCTAAGTAAACCTTTCCTTCCTTCATTTTGGGTGTCAGGTATTTTGTCTCAACAATGAAAGAAAAGTAACCAAGATACCCAGAGAGCTCATTCAACCTAAAAATGTTAATTCTTTTAACTCAAGGCCAAAAGACTGTGATTTTTCAAAACTTATACACCTCTCTTTCCATTTCATGATGTAGTTAATACTCTTTACATTTGTATGTAAATATATCCTGGCATATAAAATTTCATTTTAAATTTTATTTCCTGTTCTGTTTCCCTCACAGGTGCTGAACTATTCTGTTCAGCAAAGTCAAATTAAGCTTAGATGTCCAGTAATACTGGTTCATCAAATCTGTCAGTCTCTTAAAGAATAATAAAGAATAATGTGACAAGGTAAGGTTTTTTTCCACTTATTGATTAAGATTATATTTTAACAAAAACAAAACAAAACAAAACAAAACAAAGGGATTATATTTTAAATACTTGTAAAATACAGTTTTAAAACTTTTATGTAGAATATAAATTTAGGAAAAGATTTCCTCCAATGATTTAATTTTGGGGATGACTTTAAACTGCTCTTCAATGTAGTGGAATTACTGAAGTGAATTTAGATCCAGAAAAGAGTAAGATGCTTAAAATAGTTAGCAGTGTATAGAAGAATAACCATAACCAGATAGCTCAAGCGATGACTATGGTTTATTCTCAAAGTGAAAGACTTGTGTGATACACCAGTGTGAGCCAATAGCTTGTTACCAAAGCAGCAGAAAAGGTCAGTGCCCCTCCCAAGAGTATAGGTTGCTTGTCCACATATAGTTAAAAAAACTTACAAATAGATCAGGAAAAACACATAACCAATTCAATATAATTTTTCCAGTCATTTCAAAGCTACCAATCCATGTTGAAAGAAAAAATGATATTGTAAAGATACAAATATTTACTGAATATTGGAGAATGGTTTATACAACTAATATTACATAGTAAATTATTGGTTTGTAAAATGATTGTGAAAGTAGAGGAATGTTTGCAAATAAAAAAATTAATTTATGTAAATGCAAAGAAATTGAAATTATCCCATGCATACTATCTGATCACAGTGCCATCAAACTGGAAATTAATGACAAAAGAAATTGCAAAAACTTCATAAACAAGGGCTGGGGATCTAGCTCAGCGGTCTAAGCGCTTGCCCGGCAAGCACAAGGTTGTGAGTTCAATCCCTGGTGCCGCAAAAAAAAAAAAAAAAACTCCATAAACACATGGAAATTAAATAGCACACTCCTGAACAATCAGTGGGTCACAGAGGAAATTAAAGGAGAAATTAAACAATATCTACAAGTAAATGAAAATACAAATACAACTTACCGGAATCTGTGGGATGCAATGAAAGCAGTCCTCAGAGGGAAATTTATTGTGGTGAATCCCCACATCCGGAAAATGGAACGAATGCAAATAAACAATCTGATGTTACACCGGAAATATCTAGAAAAAGAATAACAAGCCCAACCCAAAGACAAAAGAAGGGAGGAAACTGTAAAGATCAGAGCAGAAATTAATGCAATTGAGACTAAGAAAAAAATACAAAGAATCAATGAATCAAAGAGCTGGTTCTTTGAAAGAATAAATAAAATTGATAAGTCGCTAGCCAACCTTATTAAAAAAAGGAAAGAAACAACTCAAATCCATGCAATAAGGAATGAAAAGGGTGAAATCACTACAGACCCTGTGGAAATACAGAAGATCATCAATTCCTATTTTGAAAATCTTTACTCTCATAAGTTCGATAACACCGAAGAAATGGACAGATTTCTAGAAACATATCAATTACCAAAACTGGACCAAGAAGATGTAAAACTACTGAAAAATACAATTTCAATTAATGAAATCGAAAATGTAATAGGACATTACCAACAAAGAGAAGACGAGGTCCTGATGGATTCACAGCTGAGTACTACAAGAAATTCAAGGAAGACTTAATGCCAACACTCCTCAAACTCTTCAGTAAAATTGAAAGGGAAGGAAGTCTCCCTAAATCATCCCTGGAAGCAAGTATTACACTAATACAAAAACCAGAGAAAGACCCAACTAAGAAAGAGAACTACAGGCCAATCTCTCTAAGGAACATAGATGCAAAAATCCTCAATAAAATACTGGCAAACAGAATGCAGCAAGTCATCAAGAAGATTATACACCATGACCAAGTGGGATTCATCCCAGGAATGCAAGAAGGGTTCAACATACGCAAATCAATCAATGTAATACACCATATCAATAGAGCCAAAGATAAGAACCACATGGTCATCTCAATAGATGCAGGAAAAGCTTTTGATAAAGTCCAACACTCTTTCATGATAAGAACCCTACAGAAAATTGGAATAGATGGCCTTTACCTCAATCTGATAAAAGCCATGTATGACAAACCAACAGCCAGTATGACATTAAATGATCAAAAACTGAAAGCTTTCACTCTAAAATTGGGAACAAGACAAGGATGTCCATTATCACCACTCCTTTTCAATGTAGTGCTGGAAACATAAGCCAGAGCAATTAGACTAGAGACAGAAATAAATGGAATAAGGATATGAAAGGAAGAAGTTAAATTATCACTATTTGCAGATGACATGATACTCTACATAGAAGACCCACAAAACTCAATTGAAATACTTTTAGATGTCATAAC
>RJWT010044605.1:0-11763 GCA_004365215.1 Cuniculus paca
ATTTTCTCCACCAGCTCGGACAGTATGTTCAATAGGTGTGCTAAGTTAGTGTTCACATCTTCATTTTTTTCTAATTTTGATGGACTTAACTAAGGGACAGAACAAATCAATATAAATATACCTTGGCAATGATAAATGCAAGTAAAGCATGGTAAACAAGCAGTTTCCAAGCTTCTCTACTTTCCTGTTATGTAAGTCTTCTTCTGTGTGTGAAGGAATTCTGAAGTACTCTGCCCTACAGAAGTCCTAATAGGTTTGCTACCATTCATTCCCAATATCCCACTGAGAAGCAAGTAGTGACTACCTAGTTTTATTTACTTGAGGGGAAAAAGCGATTAAAAAACATTTTCTGAGTAAGATTTATTAACGGCTAATAATTACCAAATACCTTAGATAACATCATGAATCTTGTAAAAACCTTTTCTAGTAAGCCCTGAAACCTGAGAGCTGCGGCTGGCTATTAATGGAGGTCTGAACTCCCTGAGTTTCACCTGAAGCACAGAGATCCCCACAGACACACTGTGTTTCTGTGTCACCCTGCATGGTTAGGCTATGGCATGAGCCTGCATTGCAAACACTAGATCACTCATTTCTTCTCTTTACGTGAAAACTGACGAGGTATAGCAAAATTAACATTTGACAGCGCCCAGCATTAAAAGTAATTCCTTATTTTATTGATTTCTGTATCAAGTCTAAAAATGAAAATCCAGTATCTTCCTTTGTAATTGCTCTATCAAAATAAAATGAGAACAACCACGTAAGTACTGCTCTGTTCATGATTTTAATGGTTTATTATGAATTCACGCGGTAGCCTTAATCACCCTAAAAAATCCTTTGCTTTTCTCTTAATTCCATCTTTCCCCAAAAAACCAAGCATCCCAATCTAAACTCCAGGCAACTCTTAACTGCTTCAAATTTCCCAACTTTTTGAGTGGGGACATGTTTCCACAAATGCAAATTTCTATACCTAACCTTATGTAATGGGCCACAGTCAAAACACAGAAGCTCCAAAAATACAGTATAAAGCATTATGAAACAAATGAATTGTATTTACAATTGAGTCCCATCCCCAACGGACCTTATAATGTACATGGAAATATTCCAAATTTTAAGACATTTTTGGTCCCCATCATTTTAGGTTAAGGGATACTCAATTTATACAACCCAGAAGGTTCAGGAAAAGCATTCACTCTACGCTATGAAAGTCATGTACAAGTGATCACTACTTTAGAACTGTCAAAATACTTTCATGTATTTTGGTGCAACCTGATAAATTCCAATCCCAAAATGAAGCACACTGGTGTGTGCTTGTGTATGGTGTTGGGCATTAAGCTCAGGGCCTTATGCATGCCAGGCAAGTGTGCCACCACTGAGCTACACCTGTCACCTTACTGCACTTAACATTTTTATAAATGTGACACATAAAAGTATGACTACTTTGGTGAATAATTTTTGTAATCTGCTATAAAGCAGTACTTTTAAAATATGCTGTTTACTAAAATAATTTAAAAATTAAATTTTAAAATAATAAATTTTTAGCCCCATGTGGCAGTACACTAGTATAATCCTAGCACTCTGGGAGGCTGAGAGAGAACGATCTCAAGTTTGAACCCAGCCTGGGCAACTCAGCAAGACCTGTCTCCAAACTTAAAAGAAAAAGGGCTATAAATGTAGCTCACTATCAAGGCCTTTGGTTCATTCCGTAGTGCTACCAAAAAAAAAAAACCAGACCAGAAAAAAAAAGTCATTACATTCTTACCTCACAAGACTGCTTGCTGTCCATGATCTTTAAAATGGAGTCCTTCAGGGCGTGGTGAACAAACTGGGTGGCAGTGGCTTTCATGTACTGCTCCATCAGCGTGCTCGCAAGCGTTGTGGCTCGAAACAGGGTAGTGGCTTCATCTGTCCAGATATTACATTAGCGTTACATTCAATGCTTTTAATGCAGTCAAACTGGAAATGAATTTACTTTTCCTCAACAACTAAAGACATTTAAGTATGTATTTGGCATGCATCACTGAAAACTGATTATAATGACTTTATTTCTAAAGATTTCACTCTGTAAAAGAATTCTGTGTGTATAAGATCATTAAATCACAGAAGGAATAAATATCATCTTTATGTGAATGAAATGAAGGCTCAGAAAGGTTTATCACTAAGACCATTTGCCCGGTTCTGCAAGACCCTTCCTTTGCTGAACACTGATTTCATGTTTTGAAAAATTTGAGTCTATTTCTAAATAAGACTGTAACATAAAATCCCAGTATAAATTTTTTTAGCTAGAAAGAACATGGATACTGAGTTTTAATACAATTGCAGTAAGACATATCAGAAAAAAGTCTCAGTGTAAAATATGTATCACCATTTAATCTATTTCTTCACAAACCTATATTTTTATAATTTTTATGATAAGCAGGAAATAGTTGTAGGCTTTGCAGTTTATTGTGGGAACTCCAGTATTTAGAAGCAAGACCTATTGGTGAATCAAAAGTGCTGGGCGAAAATGGACTATTTTGACATATTAGGAAGCTGTTAACAGTACTGTGTCCAATGGCCTACTTATAAAATCCAACTGACACTCCACTTCTTTGTAATGAATTAGTAAGTAAAAGAATAAACAAAAGAGTATGGTTAAGTAAACCAAACTATTCTCAAGAGTAAGTACCGTGGGCCACTGATCTGGAACAGAAGTAATTTTCTATGGCTTCTAATGTAATCTTCCATGACAGAGATCTGTATTAGAGATGCTTCCCCATGTTAACCAACAAGGTCAGAACTGTCATCCCAACTGCACTTCTTAGTGAAGGAAAAACAGAGTAACTTACTCTACAATATGATATAGTTCTTTAATATCCCTGAAGACAGACAGATGAGACAGATAAATCTAATAGCCCAAGTTTTAAAAATATCACCCATCTATACTCCACCTTCCATGCTTATTTCTCTGTCATTTAGTGTACACAGCAACAATGATTCAAGCTTCTCGTGAAGAAAAATCCTCAGGAGGATGCTAGCCAGTAGTGTTCGGTCTTGTCCACACACGTGTGATAAAGCATAGACGACGTGAAGTTCCTTCTGCAGGACGAGCTGGAAATGACATACGAGACTGCTGAGAGCACGATGCACTAATGTGTCTCCAGTGAGCCCCCGGGACACGATGTACTTATGTTTAGTGAGCAGTGTGTCCACTGAATAAACGTATTAAACAAGAGTGAGTGTGTGGCCTGCTTTATGTCTGACCCTAGATCAGATCACACTGTGAGGTGTTTACCCTAGGGTCAGCAGTGTGCCACGGAAGTGCGAAAGTACTGCCTTATGTTAATAACGCCACTAAAAACAGACGGAGAATAATTACCTCTTTAAATTCACTGTACTCTTCTTCTGGCATGATTTTTTCCATGGAATATCGTGCTCGAACGCGCAGGGATCCTGGCTCAATACCTTTTAGTGGTATATGGGAGCTGAGGAGAAACCACTCATCTGTGGCATGACCTTTCTGTAACCGGCTCAACTGGCAGCGCATAAATACTTTGAAAGAAAAACATGATTACATAAACAAGGTAACACTGTCATTAGCCATCCAACTAAATTTTCCTGAAGTTCAGCCCTCCATAATGTCAAAACTTTTCATCGAGACATTTCACAACTCCATGTGTGATTGCTTACTTCACACACTGCATGTCTACTATGTGCCGGACACAGTAGAGAGCTAAGGACCTGGTACAGAGATGATGAACACATGGTGGCCATGGAGGTCAGCCTAGCCAGCAAGGTAGAAATCAGCCATGGTACACTGAGATGAGTAACCATCAATAATGCTTTGGGGATGCAGAGAAATAATACATAATTCATTCTAGAAAGGTCAAAAACCCATCGTAAACTGGTAAACCTTAAACTGACCTGCAAGCTCAAGTAAAAAGGCAGAGAGCGAGCAAGCAATGGCTTTCCCTCTATGTCATCACTAGAATTTTATCATAAAAGTAGTGGAGAACCAGTACAAAACTGTTTTAGTACAGTAATTATAGAATAAACATTTCAGAGACAAGTTCAGGCTTTGATCTGTTAATACACATGATTTTTCTCCTTAGGCCTGAATTTAAAAAAAAAAAATACGTAATACTCTGATGTACATTGCTAAATCCCACTGCCATGTTTCAGAAGTAGGCTGGGAAAAAGTAAACCAATGAGACAAACTGTAAGTGTCTGACTATGCTTGTGTGTAAAAAAGTATTGTTTCTATGGAGAGCAGGAAAAAACTAAAAGTAGAAAGGAGGAAAGGAAAGCTCACAGAGAACTGGTCAGTGACCATTTTCACATTCTTCTTAGTTGGGGAAGGGACAGAGTTCTTTATTTTGGTCTTAAGGCTTCAGTTTACAGTATGTACAGGTTAGGCATTTACGTCTGTTTCTTCCTACATCAAAAAGCACAGTAAGAAACTGTTTCAAATTGTATTAATTGCATTCCTGTTTTGCTTTTTAATTTCCATTTTAAGACATTTCATTATGAATTCTGAAAACTTAAAAAACATGCTTTTTTTACTTTATAAAGTTTCTTATCAACTTACAGATATCAGGATCTTTGCTTTTCTTTGTTTTATTACTAAGAGTGATTTCAAATCTATTGATGTCAGGAGGAAGATCACTGAAGAAGCAAGGAAAAAAATAATTAACAAAATGTTCTGGCATCTGACTGCTTGATTCCTTCAGTTCTAATGTCAAATAGGTTCCCTATTTCAAAACTTAAGCATGCTAGATTTAAAACTGAATTCATATTATCTATATATGGCAATACTGACAAGCAGATTACATTTTTCCTACCAGTTCTAACCTTGTAAACTACCAATAGTTCAGGTTAGTCCTGGGAACTACTAAAAATCATTTTGTATAGTTTTTGACTGTAAGTAATGCTAATGTATATAAATAATTAGGTGAAAACCCAACAGCACAGCACTCATCCAACGAAGGTGAACAAATGCAACAGAGAAACAAAATCGTCTACTGTCAAAACACCTAAACTTGGCACCTTGTTCTGTCAGTATAAATACAGAAAAGAAGAAGGGAGGAGAAAGGAAGAGAGAAAAAAAGCGAGATGAAGAAATGCAGTTTGGTAATACTTACTCAAAGACAAACTCCTCTGACCATACTGGGTTTTGCCCTTCCCTTGCATGAGTTTTTGCTACTTGGACGCTATTCAGGTAGATATTACAATATGGATTGGTAAAATGTTTTACTGGGAGTTTGTGGGCTTCTTCAATATGTAAAACAAGGCTGCTGACCTAAAGAAAACAAAAATTACTACCCCAGAGCTCAAATATTATGCATTAGGTTTCAGAGAAACAACTATGAAATACAAATTCAAAAACAGTGACTTATTTTTCTGTTTTCTAAAAATATGAGCCTTTATCAATATTTTTCCTTTTATGTCACACACTGCAAAATATTCATATATTTAAAATCCAAGCATTTAAAATTTTCCCACTTAAAAATATAAAAATGAGATTTTATTTTGTGACTAGTTGTTCAGTAATAATGAAATAACCTTTTTCTACCATAAAACAATGACACCGAGAAAATATAGTTTAGGATTCTTTAGTAATGTAAACAACTGTGACTACCCAATCAAAATACCAAATGTTATATAATGCTTATCTAGGAGACTGTTATCACAATTTATAAATTTACAAGTAAATTTATAAAATTTATAAAATAAATTACATAGCTAGACACTCATTCTTCCTTCTGAGTTTATAGAAAAGGATACAAAATTCTAGCTTGGTTTTTAGTTTTGATGCCAAAACTTAGACCATCTATCTCCTAGTTCCAGATCCTCTTTCTCTCTTGTCACTGCCACTTGGGTGACCTTGTCCTTGTGAGTCTGTAAGCCTTCCCCTTCTCATCTACAGAACATGCACACCAACTACACTGATGGCTGGAGTAAGGAGTAGAAATCATGTATGTACAGAACACAGAGTACCTGACACACAAAAAGGGCTTAAGAAAGATTATGTATGATTAAGCCTACAAAAAATTTCATGGCTCATGTTTCACATAAGATAGAACTTCCTGTTTCTGCAAAACAATCAATCTGATTTTCCATAGTTCATAAAATTTACAGTATGCTCTAGAGGCATATAGTAATTATGGGTAAAATTAAATGTCTTTGGGAAAAGGAACAAGACTCTGAGTTACAGGGACAGTCAGCTAAGTATTTATCCATTTCAGTAGAACAATGTTAGATTCAGTGACTATATTGCAAATTCCCGTGAATAGGAGTCACTTTACTGTATTAAGTTTTCCCCCAAATCCCAAGTGTCATCGTGTGCCTAATTTCTTCCAACTATCCAGAACAGAGATGGTGACCCTTTTAGAGCTTTTAGTGATACAAAACGGCCCGCTGTGGCGTGCGTGCCATAGGTTCGCCACCACTGATACAGAATTACCATGGAAAAAGAAAAACCCAGTAAGCAGAGTGTATAAAGTTGCTCTTATATACATAGAAGAAAAGAGAAAACCTAGCTTAATTTCTCATAAACAAAAACATAAGCCAGGTTAAAGTTTCAAATTAGACTGGGAACACAGTGAGTTTCAGAAACAATTAGTACAGAGTGAAAAGCTCCAAAGTTTACTGAGATTAGTAGATTATAAGTCAGACAACCTTTTCAGTAGGTACTTACAGTTCTACTTTTTTGAGATAGGACAAAATAATTGGAAGAAAAAGTGTCCTCCAACAGAGTATTTTCTGTTGTTGATTTGGTATTGTTATTTTAAGTGAAGTAATCCTTCATTTTTATTCAAAAGTTAGCACTAACACTAAGAAGCAGAGGTAGGTATATAAAGCACATCCTTTTTCAGATTATTTTTCCTGCTATTGAAGTGAAACCAGGGCTTAAAAACGCCTGAAAATAACCTCAAGAAATGCAGTCCAAAAGAGTTCATGTAGAAATAAAAGAGCAGAATGACAGCAAAAATTGTGCTACTTCTGACAAATACAATTAAGATTTACCTGGCGAAGGCGTTTATTAGATGTCCCTGGACTGCTTTTCCGTAAACTGCAAAATGCCTGCAGACCTTTCATCCAATCCTAAAAAAAAAAAAAACAGGATTTCAGAGAAATAATCTGATTTCCCATCATCAATTTATTTCCTTCAAATTCAATACTTTTTCCTTCTGTCGACTGCTATAGCTTAGTCTCAAAGTATTTTAAAATGTCCCAAAAAAGTAAAATGATATCCCAAAACTTAGGAGTTCTATAAAAATTGCTTGATTTTATGGAGAATCCTTAATTAATGTTATGTATACTGATGTGTAGCCATTAATTGACCAAAACAATATAATTTTCATCAAAGAAATTGTTTTTTTCAAACACCTCTCCCTGGGGAGAGGTCCTGTGTTCAGCTGCAAACCTGAGTTTCTGGCAGTGTCTAAGTGGACACCTTCTATGAGAGGAGAAGGCCAGTGGCAGAACCATCCGAAAATGGAATGCCTCCCAGGACAAGCATTCTGCTCTTTTCCTGAGACCACCATATAGACAGACACTTGTAAGAGGATCTGGTATTTCTCTATCTAGCTGTAAAACATCATTTCAGCCTAATATTTAAATTATGACTGTGCAGTTTGAATGTTTAAACATGACACTGCCTTAGAAAAAGAGAACGATTTAGGTTTATTAAAATCTAAACGCTCACTTTGGTTTTCATGTTTCTGGAAAGTTCTGCACTTCTACTTAACTTAATTACATCTGCGATGTGTTGGCTGTTTCTGTGGACCTGAGCTCTGTCATTGTTTAGAGTGACTTTATAGTACAGCAAATTAAACCCAAATCAATTATCTTGGCTTGCAGAAACACAAAAGACTCTGCAGCCCACCAAAATCAACCAAACATGGAAACAGAATAAAGAAACAGTATATATAAATATAAGAAGAGAGCATTTTACATGAGGCTTGGAAAAAAAGCCTGAAATGTCATGTAACATTTTTATTCAGAAAGAGGAGAAATCATTAACTGAAAGGTAGGAGTTTAAATTTCTACTCCTATCTTGATGTCTAACGTTTTAAAAAATATCTAAGTTACTAAAATGTTTCTAGCTCTACTTCTCTCATCTAAAAATGAGGCACACATACCTACAAAATATAGTTGTATGTGCAATTTCTGAGCTATTTTACAAAAATTTGCAACATGTCATTAAATTATAAACCATAAACCTCATTCATCAAGTGTTCTTGGAGCCTAATATTACCCAGTGCTTTAGTCAGAGGCCACGCTAGAAGATTACAGTTTTAAGAACATCTGCTTCACAGTCAGGCTTGGCAAAAATGCCACTTTCTTTGATCTCTTTAACCACCTTAGGTTCCTTCCAGAGTTCAAGCAGAAATACGGTTGTGTTTATACAAAACACAACTAAAACACTCTAGAAATACTGAGGTTTAAAGAAAAAGTATGTTTAAGTGGAGATTTTCGAAAATATTTCTTCACAGAATTACGTAAAATTTCAAGCTACAAGCAGGGCACTGCACATAGGTCAGTGTGGAGGCCTCAAGCAGACACATGGAGACTTAGAGAACAGGCAGCGAACAGCAGTCACACAGTGTGTTTTGTCTTGATGATGGAACTTTGTTAGATGTGGCTCAACCTGTGAAGAATGACCATGCATGCTAGCAAAACTAACTGCTCACCTTTGGACTGTACTGAGAATACCCGCGAGCTTCACACAGAGGGTTTTAAGTGAACATTCTCAGTTGGACTCAGCATCACAGAGTATTTAAAAGTGAATGTTAACTGAAGTTTTCATCCCCACTAACCTTTCACTGCATTTGTTTCTGCATTTCAAAAAAGATTTTTGCACATGAAACTTCTAAAATGAAAATCTGATGCAATTTCAAGGATCCTTTTTAATCACTTCATCTTAAACACAACCCCCTTGCCCTTTAATTGGTAAGGAAATGGCTGGCAGGGTCACACTGCAGAGACACTGCTCTCACCTCAGCTTGCTCTGGAGTCTCTCCTGCAAAGTAGAAGATGTAGTGCTCTTCACTGAAGTGCTGAACTACGATCTGGAAACAGTTTGGCCTTTAAAATGCAAAGAAAGAACTGTAGTAAGAAAGTTTACAGTGACTACTAAGATATTTACAGGAACTCTAAAAAACAATATAGAATTATATAATTTATATAAAATTGTATAACTCTTCAAAAAGTAACATGGCATTGTACTGGGTCAGTACTTAAAAAGAAAATCAGCCTTTCACAGTAAAGTCCTCTGTCATCCTAAAAGACATTAGAAATAGTAAAGGTTTAAAAGAAAGAAAAATTTTGCTAGAAATTGCACACAGTTAATTTGATGACTTTTTATGTTTTGGAAAAAAAGACTAGAAATATTCCCAGATCAAAAATGTCTGTAGTGATTAACACATTTTAATTATTTGTTACAGTCTGTATTTTAGGTTTTCTTTAATAAACACCATTTTTCCTCATATTAAGGTGAAAATATCATGTCATATATTGCTTGTTTTGATGTTTAAATAACCTAACTGGTAACAATGATTAAATCATGTCTTTAGTATGCTCTAGTATAAATCATTTGACACATAAATACAATTCCTAAATTATGTAAGTAAATTTGTAATTTATATCTTATTTTGGATATGTGCTATCTTTCTAAGGAAGCCTGAAAATATTTGTAACATGTTTAATGAGGGTCTGCACGTTTTTAGAATCAATATATGTTATTTCTATTTGCTGCTTTAAACAGATTTTTTTGTGTTAGTGTAAGGAGGCCATAGCAAAACAGAGAACAAGTTTCAGGCTTGTAGAAGATAAAAACCATCTTTTCGTGGTTTGAGAATACTACAGAAGTAATGGAAAGTATAACTGGAAACTTCTGATTCTGAAAATTACCTGCATCTTCCATCTGGATAAAATATAAGAAAAACAAAACAAACAAAAACCAGTTGTGCGGAGGCACTAGAGAACAAAGCTACAGACACTTGAGGCACCGATCACACTTAGATGAGTCTGACATTACCCACGCTTTTCCTCTCAAGGTATGTGCCAATTCCTTGGCTGGGTAGGAAAAAAAGCAGCCACTTTTAAAAAAAATACTGAAATACTAAGCAGAAAATCCAGCAGTTTCCACGTGCTGCGAGAGGAGAACCCAATCCAGGGCATTCCAGCCCACGGTTCTCAGCTGAGCCCCTGAAGGGCTGCATCTCCACTCCACGCAAGGGCAAGCTGAAACCTAGACAGCCCTCCAAGCCTGAAGCCCAGCCTCACTGAGCCCTGCAGCCTCCGGGATCTGCCCACCCGCAGTGCTGGCTGCAGGCAGTCACGGCAGTCTCCGCAGTGTCCATACATAATGTTCACCACTCTGTGAGACCTAGCAAGACATTTCAAGAATCAAGATCTAATGACAAAGTCACAAAGAAAAAAAACTAAATGTCTATGAAAGTAGGCACTACAATGCTGTCAGAAAACTAAGTATTTTTAAAAACTCACATTAGAAATAAATTGGAAAATGTAAATAAACATTAAGACTCCGATAAATGGATTTAACTGTAGAAGCATAGATTAGTTAACTGCAAGATTGGGAGAAACTATGCAGCCTGAAGCAGAGAGAGGAAGAAACAATGAAAAACTATGTATTAGACACAAAGGATATAGTGAAAACATACTGTTTCACAGGAATGCCAGAAGACTAGAGAATGCAGCAGGAAAGTGTTTAAAGAGATACTAACAAAGACTAAAACTAACAAAAGATACTCAATCTCGGATTGAAGAGGCTCTTCAAAATCATAGTAAATAATTTAAAATAGATTTCTGGTAGGCATATTTTGGTTTTGCTACTTAAAGAACAAAAAGCATCCAGAAAAAGATAGGATAGGCTTCCCTTAAGAGAAAAGGTAAAGAAAAAAGAAACAATTCGTGAGATAGTGAAAATGCTGGAAGGCAGAAAACCATCTTTAGAAGGAAGTAATTTGCAATCTAAAACTTAATATTCACACAAATGTCCTTCAGAGGTGTAGATGAAACAATAAATACTGCCACAGTAAAAGATCCATCCTAGGAAAAGATAAAATAAGAATTCCCACATAAATATTCTCTAGAATAACTATCACTGAATAGCCTTTCAGTTTGTGCTTCTGAAATGATTACTATTTAAAATAAAGCAGTATTAACAGTCTGAAGTTTAAAAGGAAGCAAGTGCTTAAAGACCTCTAAATAATCCTGAGAGTAATCAGGGAAAACCGTACAGCTTGCAACGAGAGCCACGCAGGAGAACAGCCACACAGGCTGTGCTGTCCGAGCTCACTTCCTGAGCTGGCTCGGCAAGCTCACAGGCCACCTACCTTCAAAAGACAGTGCATTTCAAAGCTAGGTCAGTATGCACACAAAGCATATAATGTTCAAAGCCTGCTACATATTTGGTAACACAGTAAAGAAACAGGTAACAGCATTGGTCCATAATTCCACCTTCTGTGCATTTTATAATGAAACAAACTGATATTAACCTATTTATCCTTTGTAGAGATGTCTTCTCATTTCCTTGAAATATGCTGTGCTGATGCTGTTCTTGCTGGTATTGAGTTTTTCTCAGTGCTTCTCTTACTACTTCATAGTAACACAAATACAGGTATACACAAAAATAACTGATCCTGAACTGACATACTTCCGAGGGAGAACTTTTTTTAAATGAGACCGTGGTTTAGTTCTCATGGACATAGGTTGGGCATGGTTTAATTGAACATAATTTGTAACTGTTAACCATGATAT